>MQUG01003533.1:0-123783 GCA_007213375.1 Steinernema feltiae
ATGGAATTTGCGGAACGAAGGCGCGGAGAATGAGAGATGATGAGGATTCACAAATTCCGCTTTACGGTGAGCGCGACCTTGAAACATTGACTCGGAACTGCTCAGGTTTGCATTGAATGCTCCCTGTTCCCACTGGAGAATTATTGAGAACAGCAGAAATCAAATTTAATCAAACGAAATGCCGCATTCCAAGGGAAATCTCCCTCAGCAATGTAGAAAGTGATCATTTACGCAAAACCGAAGAGGCACAAACGCAAGGCAACGCATTTCAATTCAAATTTTATTCCGTGTAAAACAAATACAAAACACAAAATCAAATGAAAAAAATTCCAAAAATAGAAACGGACAGTTTCTTCTTCTAGCACGACGTCTTCACCCTGTCGGCGGTCCATCTTCAGGTCCAGGAAAAACTCGACGATGCTGGTGTCGACATTGTGCTTGTTCAGCCAATCGAAGCGCTTGCGCAGCCATCCAAAGTCGGTGGTCGAGGAGACCGGAAAGGCGCCCTTGAGGCGTTCGTCTTCGTAGTGGTCCATCAACTGCTTCAGGAGCTTCCACTCGGTCCCAGCGTTGGTGCGTTCATCAGTTTCCGATTGGCCCACAGGAGCTGACGTCAGATAATCCGTGTACGCGTGGTTCATCGTGCAGCAGCTCCGTCCGTAAAACATGTGGACAAGAGAGAGGCAGATGTTCAGGAAACCACCTTCGACATCCATAGCGGATAAAAGGCGACGTTCAGCAGCACGCCAAGTCTTCAGGCCGCAATTCACGGACGGACACTTTCTTATCAGTTTGCGCATGATACTTCCAATCGCAGCCACAACCACGGCACATGTTCAATCGCGTGCGCACCTGAGCCGCGCAATCCTCGACGGTTTTGTGCTGACAACGGTTGTGACACTCCGCCGCATAAACGCGAGCAACGCCGCCGCCGCCAACGATCGGATAAACTTTGGTGCATTTACGACTAGTGCAAATCAAATGAGGCGTTACAGTCTCTTCTGAAGCATCAAAAGCTTGGCGGACGCGCACGGCCTCATCTTTTCAAAAACGCTGCGAGCAGTTCGCCTTTTGTGGCGCGCGGAGCGATAATGCGAAACAAACTCACGAAGGAGACGATGGGCGGTAAAGTTGCGATGGACATCCTTGGAATCCATAGGCTTCAGTTGCGCGATTTCGTCCAGAAACTCCTTCGTCATGGCGCAAGACATGTCCCAATTCCGGATACATTTGGCGGAAGCAACGTGGGTCAAAGCCAGGTGTTCGAGCAGCTCGTTGTCCATGAAATGCTCCATGTTGACCTTGAAGTGCGAGTCCAGATAACCTTTTGCGCGGTACTCGGTCAGCAGTTCGTTCAGGCAGATGACGCCGTTTCCGGGCAGAAATCCAGTGGAGGCGGACTTGGTGAAACAGAAGAACACGTTGTTCATCGCCGAAGGAGGGAGAACAGTGAGCAAATCCACAAAGCAGAAGCGGAAAGCATCGCTAAGCTGCTGACTGCCGGCTTCGATGAGGAAACAGATTGCGTTGACGTGGTCGAACGAAGCAAACACCTGGAGCAGCTGATCCATGTTTCGGCGATCCTTCAAAGGTCGAACGATGTAGAAACGCTGGGTCCATCGACAAAGTGGTAGACATGGCCATTTCGTTGGAAAGCGTAGGACCGCGGCTTGTAACGAATCTTCGAAGTTTCATAGTCAACGAGAAGCTTCCTATTTCCTCGGTCCATGACAGTCTTGTAGGGTGTGAACAGTTTCTTCCTGTTGAGTGCATCATCGAAGGATCTGCGACCGAGGTAGTTCAGAATTGAGTTGATCCATGTCGACTTTCCAACTCCGCTTTCGCCCAGGAGAATCACGTTGACATCGGCCATCTTTTTCACAACGAGGTTCGCATGAGGAGGAATCTATAAAAAAAGATAAAATAAACAAGAACGATTAATTGATAAATTACCATCCGAAAAGGAAAATGTCCGCTGGCAGACGAGCTGTTGTTGGAACGCGAGTCATTTACATCGACGGGTAAGGTCGGCTTCTGCTTCCAGGAAACGTTCTTGTCACTCATGATTGACTTGAGAGACTCCTTCGTTGCAGTCTTCGACTTCGATGATTCCCAAAAAGAAGAATTTCCGTCGTTGACATCCTGAAATAAAATTAAATGATGCAACGATTGAGTTTAACTTTCAAGCTTACCTTCCAGGAAACGTTCTTGTCACTCATGATTGACTTATGAGACTCCTTCGTGGCCTTCGAGGCAGTCCTGGACTTGGACTTGTGAGACTCCATCGTGGCCTTCGAGGCAGTCTTGGACTTGTATGAGTCAACTGCTTCCGTGGATGACGAAGAGCTGCCAGGTCCAGTTTGTTGGGGAGCGTCATTCGTTAAGTTCACAGTCTCATGAGACAACTGAGGAATTCCTTCATCGGCAATCTGGAAAAAAGTTTAATGAACGTTGAATTGGAGTTTGCACCTAACCTCAGAGAAAGAAGGCGATTGCTCGCACTTCAAATGGTGGTCGTCGTCAGCGACAGGATCCTTGTAGCTCCATTCTTCATCGATGGAATGCTCGACATCGGATGAAGGAGCGGATTGTGCAGCATTGACAGCGACATGGCCTTGATAGCCCCATTCTTCATCGATGGAATGCTCGACATCGGATGAAGGAGCGGATTGTGCAGCATTGACAGCGACATGGCCTTGATAGCCCCATTCTTCATCGATGGAATGCTCGACATCGGATGAGGGAACAGCATCGACAGCCTAAAAGAATGATGTAATGGTTAAGCTCGGGTTTGCAGCTTACCTCAGAGGAAGTAGGCGATTGCTCGCACTTCAAATGGTGGTCGTCGTCAGCGACAGGATCATTGTAGCTCCATTCTTCATCGATGGAATGCTCGACATCGGATGAGGGAGCAGACAAGGTGTGCTGAGAAGCTGCGGTTTGGTTGGTGGAGTCGGAAACCTAAACGAAAAAGTTAAGAAAATGAACGCAACGCAGCAGCGAGCACATACCGGCATCAGCGCAAAGAGGCTTCTGCCATCAGCGGTGGTGACCGGGAAGAGTGGGATGTGGAGAGTCGCCTTGGCGTTCTTCACCTTGACGAGAGCGTTGATGACGTACTGCATTGTGGAGCAGAAGGCAAATGCAACTTCACCGGAGCGGTGGCAAACAATTCGAATGATCGCGGACGTCGCCAATCGTCACTGCGGATCGGAAGCAGTCGGGACTGAAATTCAGGGATTTTGCCTGATCTCTCAATGTACCGTATCGCGAGAACGTCTGCAACGTTGCACACTTGCGCACGGTTCTGTTCCTTCTTACGAACCGTGCGCATCTAGCCAGAAAGTGTGAGCTTAGAACTCGATTCGTCTGCACAGAGGCAACGCAGTCTTCACGATCCTCTTTTCGCCGCTTGGCAACATCCGATTTTCCGTCTCATCGCCCGTCAACATCCGCAATCAAATCTGTTTGTTTTATGCGTGTAGACGCGCTCGCGCGCGCGGTTTGAGTTCTGCAAGTGCGGAACCGGTCCTCATTATGCCAATAATCAAGAATTATGGCGCGTCGTCGCGAGTTCGAAGACGTTCTCCGATCCAATTTCTCCTTCGATCCATCGATCGCTCGCTGCAGCAGCAGCCAGCGTCTCCTGCCCGCTGTGAGCACATTGTTGCATCTCGCTCTCTCTCTCTCCTGTTGAGGCTAATTGCTTCCCTGCTGCACCACTCAATCTCCACTCGTGACGCTAATTGCTTCTTCGGCCTCCAACTTCGTCTTCTTCGCCTCGATTTCTAGTTTTACCCACTCATCATGCTAACTCTCCGGTCTGTTTTCGTCTTCGCCGCCGTTTTTCTCAATTTCGAAGGTAAGCAACGCGTGTTTTGCTACAGTAACCCCACTTTACAGTGGAAACACGAAAGATCTGCGCCAGGAAGCACCACACGATCTCAAATAGCGTATTTTTCCAACGAATCGAACTGCCGAGCGCGCTGAAATGCGTTGAGCGCTGCATTGAGAATATCGAGTACTGTAGATCTACCGTATACGTCCAGAATGATTCCAATGTAGGTCAACACTGATGATAAAATGCTGAATTTGGTATTTTAGAAGGAAAAGGGCTTCTGCCACTTGCACAGCGTGAACTCTGATTCTGGAACTGCGGCACACGTGCATCCCGAAGCGAATCTCGAACCGCAGAGTTCCGTATACGAGATTCTAGAAAAATGTCCTCCATCTATAGCTCCGATGGACAATTCGTTCGTCAATCAGATGAAACCAGAGCTGCGGAGGGTCCTTGAGTCGACAAAAGGCTTGAAAGATGTGCAAGTTCCGGCTAAGACGTCAAGGCGACCGACAATCAGGACAGAAACGGTCGGAGTTTCTGTTTCTGACGATTCGGACGCAACTCCGATGAGAATCGGCGTTTCTGGAGACAGCTACGTCTCTAGACCGGAGGTTAGAAATCAGTTTTACTCGTTTGCAGCGGAGCACATCGCCAGAATTGAATCCGCGTGCAGTTTTTGCTTCAAAAAACCATTTTTCAGAGTTTTTCCGGCCAAAGAACCGCCGTTTACCTCCCCAATCAACCAGCCAACCCTTCTCCGATCCGTCCCTCCCAGGTCTCGTACGGTAGTCAGCTGCAACAGGACTATCAACGCAGAGTTCCCTGTCCTGCCACGCAAGGAGGACCCTGTGCACCCAAACCACGGTGTGGAGCCGTAAGTGCAAGCCTTAAACTCCCAATCATTGCTTTCTAGCCTCCGCTACCCTCCTGTGGAGGCGACGAATTCGTGCAAGAAGGCGAAGTCGAGGAGATCCACCAAATCGACTCCGCAGTCTGGTCGGAATGGGTGACCGTATCCGAGTGTACGGTAACCTGCGGCGGTGGCACTCTTCGCAGGCAGCGTTTCTGCTCCAACGACGACTCGTCTCTGTGCGCCGGCGAATCGCAGCGCTTGGAGCCCTGCGATGGACCGCCCTGCGAATCGTGGTCGTCGTGGAAGGAGTGGTCGGAATGCTCGGCTACCTGCGATCGAGGGCAGCGGATCCGAGTCCGGGATTGCCATCTAGCGAGGGGGTGCCCGGGAGCAGCGGAGGAGCGCGCGGAATGCGAGGAGGACCCGTGTCCAAAGTGGTCGGAGTGGGGCGCGTGGGCGAAGTGCTCGCGGAGCTGCGGAAACGGAGTGACGCGGAGAACGCGCGAGTGCGACGGCGGGGAGTGCGAAGGAAGGGCGAGCGAGGAGAGGAACTGCAACGAGAGGACCTGTGGGGAGTGGGACGTGTGGAGCGAGTGGGAGCAATGCAATCGCAGTTGTGGAGGAGGCAAGAAGGTCGGTTGTGCGCCAAAAAGCTTAAATCTGAAGATTTTTAGATTCGCCTTCGAAAGTGCAAAAACGGCGTCGATTGCCGTGGATCGTCAGAAGAATCGGTCGCCTGCAACAGCGATCCGTGTCCGATCTGGAGCGAGTGGAGCGGGTGGAGTCAATGCTCGCAGACGTGTGGCGAACAGGCGACGAGGCTCAGGACCAGGTGAGCCCGTTTTTTAGACCGCCGTCTGCATTCCTCCGCTTGCAGAGAATGCCGGAAAGCAGGAATTCCTTCGGCTGAATGCGACGGCCCGACCCAGGATCAGAGCAGCTGCGGCCTGGCGCCGTGTCCGATCTGGAGTGGATGGGAAGAATGGTCTTCTTGCTCGGTTTCTTGCGGTCACGGACAGCAGACGAGGTTGGCGTCCACCGGCCGCTAACTCGCGATTAATCTAATTCCAGGAATCGCCAATGCACGGGAGGGACAAACTGCGGTGGCGGCGCACAGGAGATCCGTTTCTGTCAGGAAGCCGCGTGTCCCTACTGGAGCCAGTGGACCGACTGGGGAGGCTGTTCGGTGAGCTGCGGAACGGGATTCTGCGAGAGAATGCGAAGGTTCGCTTCTTATTGCCTGTTCTCAGCGAGTTCCGACGATTTCAGGTGCGTTTACACCGAATCGGGCAATGAGGATGTTTTGCCTGGTGACGATGACGTCGGCGGAGGTGAATTTGATCGTCGTTCACCTGGAATTAGCCCGGTTAATCAGATTCAGAGGAAAGAACGCAAGTGAACGACCCGCAAAGTCATCATCCGATCAAACTGAAGCAGTACAAGCTCGAGGTGTCGCAGTCGGAGACGCGCCGGGCACCGAAGAAGCAAGCGGCCCAGTGCGTCGGCGCGGAGGTCGATCGGAAGGAATGCTACGCTGGATTGTGCTGCGGATGGAGCGCCTGGGAGCACTGGAGTCAATGCAACGCTGCCTGCAATCAGAACTCCCGGCAGAGAACGAGGCAATGCATCCCCGACAGAGATCAGCCAGGCCAAGGCGCGCCATCTCTGCACGATCATTCCACCACACGCAGCAGAACTCCTGCAGCGATCTACGCCGGCGATACGCCTGCGTTCTCGGTCAATCAGGCTCCACGTAAGCCCGAATTATGATATTCGAGCTGAAAATCCCCTATTTTAGTGCAACCAATCCGGCCTACGGTAAGCCATCGAGGTCAACGGAAGAGACGTCAAGTGCAGCATCCATACGCTAGTCAGTACGGTAGGCTACAGTACTTCCAATCTATTGAATGCTTCCCGATTTCAGCAGCCGCGCCGTTTGTGGGAAGCAACGCAGCGTGCGATTGTGCCGGAGAGAACGAGCAATACGAGAAATGCACGGAAGGAGGTTGCGGCGGTCAGTCGGCCTACGCCTTGGCCGAAGAGCAATTCTGTTCGTGGTCTGAATGGGCGGATTGGTCGCCGTGTGTGGGCGACTGTCCGAAGGCCCAGAAGCAGAGAACTCGTGTGTGCCGAGACGGCGATGTCTACCGGCGAAGACCGAGATTCCCGGGATTCTCGTGTCAATGTTCCGGAGACATGAGGCAGGCAGAGTCATGCGTTCCCACGGTGGGTTACTGTAGTGAAAACTGTTAGTACCGTATTCCAGCACTGTCGCTCATCGGACGAGCGTTTCCTCGTTTCACGGGGCACCGATTTCGAAGGTGAAGACGTGTGTCAGTGGTCTAGTTGGTC
Organism: Steinernema feltiae; assembly: GCA_007213375.1. Taxonomy (NCBI): domain Eukaryota; kingdom Metazoa; phylum Nematoda; class Chromadorea; order Rhabditida; family Steinernematidae; genus Steinernema; species Steinernema feltiae. The sequence continues at coordinate 7,047 of MQUG01003533.1, forward strand.
GGATTGGAGTCGTTGCGGGACGGATTTCTTAAAACAAAGGACGCGGTTTTGCATCGGTCAGAAAAGTGGGTTGTTTGTGAATTACTGAGGTTCTCGTGACGCTCGTATTCTACATTGACCAAAAATACGCCAAAAACCAACGAATTCCAGATCTTGTAAACAATTGTGAGTGCATTGGACGCGCCTTCGAGCAAACGTCGTGCGCTCCGCGCGCCGACGCGCACAACTTCCCGTCAACTCGACTGTGCTGGAACGCTCCCGACAAACTCTGCAGGAGCGTCTGCGGGAGAAGACGCTCGAGCAGGAGAGCTGCGAGTGGAACACGTGGTCCGAGTGGGGAAATTGCTCGGCGACGTGCGGCGATGGCGAACGGCAGCGGAAACGCGTTTGTCCCTGCAAGGACTGCGGCGGTGGAATCACGCGAGAGACGGAAACCTGCCGCGTGCTCGCTTGCTACTCCACCGGTAGCGGGAATCGCGTTAGAAATCCGTTCGATTAGGGTTTTGTTTGATAAAGAACCGTCTCACCGAATTGGGACACAACGGAGAAACACAACAAGAGATCAATTACATTTAACAAATTAACAAAAACAATAATATATATAAAGTGAAAACCTCCCGCTACCTGAGCAAATTCAGCAAACAGGTCTGCAGGAAGCCTGTTACATACAAGAAATGTGTAAAGTCATGGTAGTCCTGATCGCCGCCTTCGATCCGCCTCAGAGAAACGCTCAGAACTCCTTCGGACGAAACGACGCCGGCGACGTCGATCTTCAGGGCCGCTTCGAGCGGTTTCTGCTTCTCAGCCACCTGCCTGGAGACGGTCGTCTCAAGTGCGACAAACGCAAGGTTGTCGCCTCGCAGCGCCCGGCGGACCCCTCGGCGCCCAATCCAAACTGGGTGGATTGCTTCAAACTTCTTCTCGTAGGTTTCATCGGTGGCTTCACAACGTCTTCGTTTCGCGGGAGGGTCGCAGATCGTGTTGCACATAAGGATTCGGTTGAACACGTCGTCCATAGAAGAGAAGACATCGCCTTTCTTACCCTTCAAGTCGATCATGAATTCGGATTCTTAAATTTCACTTCATAAGACATTGGGTAATTTGAAATCCGACCCAACCTGATGTCTTCGATAGTCCGGACGCATTCTGCGGATCATGCTCAACGGAGAGAATATCGATAAAATTGGGATTCTTGGTCGAATGCTTCAACTTGGAGATGGAGAGCATCATCTTCTGCCGCATCAACGCCAAGTACTTCACGCCTTCAAGACAAAGATTAACTCAAAACCACTACATCCGTGTGCTTACCGATATTCATGGTCACATTGTGGGAGTGTTCAATAGGATCCTAAATGAGCGCAAAAGTTGCTAACGGTTACTATAGCTCATGCGTACTGTACCTGAACATTTATCAAGTTGAATTTAAAGTCGTTTTTTACGTCGTCATCTACGATGCTCTCCTTGAACTCATCTATGCTTACAATTGCATTTCGGGAAAGCACGTGAACCACAGACTTGTGGTCAGTTTGCAAACAGAAGACGAAGAACTCCTTGATAATCAAATCATGTAAACCACACAATACGCGCATGAACAAACCTTAAAGAGCTGTGAAAGTTGCAACCCTTCGTTGGCCTCAACGCGACTGCGGTCAAAGTGGAGATTCCATTCGTTGGTCTGTTCCTCCTCCATGGATTGTACAACTTCATGTGGAGCAATGTAGCCCATCACCTGCAGATAGCTAATCGCGAGGGTATTAAGCATATACGAGTTAAAGAATCCTTTCGGCAGTCCTTGACCGTCGAACAGACCGTTTGAAACAGCCCATATTCTCAACCCGAAAAGAAATCTGCGTACAATGAGTGGACTAACTGAAAATGCTTTCGCTAGAGAACATTCAGAACAGCACGGCTTACTTTCGATCGTATGCTTCAACCAACTAGATTTTGCCGCGCTAAGCTGGTTGTCAATGGAGAGGTCGAAAGCAATTTTACCCTCGAACGTGAAGCGGACAAGAGGACAACGAGCGTCCAGAACTGGGTACTGATTAGCGAAATAGCCAAATCGCTTGCGGATGTCGTTTAGAATCTTTGACAATAGGCGAACCCGGTCTGAGCAAGAAATGAAATTCATAAGCAGATCGGGAGAAGACGAGTGGGCTTACCGGCAGGCAACAGATGAGCGAATTCCAATCGCTGGATTCGTCTATTCTGGAAAACTGACACATCGCAAGTCAACAGTGTCATCTTGTCACGACCAAGAACGTTCAGTCGCTTGTTGGTAGGAACCGTTTTCAATGACCCGGACGTGAAGACAAGCGCAGCATCCTGAATCACAAAGGAATTGATGCCGCACGACATTAAAAGCTTACGGCATCTGAAGACTTGATTCCCAAGCCAGTGACGGACGAGCCAAAGAGGATGATGTCCACTTCGTCACAAAAATACTCCTTCAAGCATGTAACGAGTTTTTTCATTGCTTCTTGCCTCTGTTGTATCTGAAGTAGGATAACAGTAAGCATGCCCATGTAGTGGATATGGTACCTCTTGCTCCGCCATTCCATACTTTTCAATGAGGTAGTCGATTTGTTGGTCATAATCCGACCCATAGCGGATCTCTTCGATCAAACACTCCATTTCGAGCAGCTTCTTGTTTACCTCATCGACTTTATCAAAGTTCAGTTTCCGAGGCGATATGAAGGCGTCGTCCTGTAAGGAAACGGCTCATTGACAAAACAAGCGAAGATCCGCTCACAGCCCCGATTTGAACGCGTTTCGCAGACAGCGCATTCTGCGCGGCTTCCTTCGAAGTAAACTCGACTACCCCTGAGGTAGTGTGCTGCTTACTGGGGATCACACGCTCAACGGCACCAAACTGCTTCTCGAACTCCACCTTCACCTGCGCTTCGTCGAATCCACTGACCAACCCAGAGAGGAATACCGACTTCTCGGCGAGAGAGAGAAGACGCTCCTTCTCGGCAAAGAGCCTGCGGTGGCGCTTTCCTTCCTCGTGAATCGCCATCGATTCTGTAGAGGGGACATCGACGTTGCACAGGTCACAGTGAACCTTGTTGGTTTTAGCGCTGTTTGTCTCCATCTGGAACGAAAGCGCACAATTCAGTTTAGCTCCACAAAAAACAAAGGACACGCAAGATAAGCCGACAAATAACGGAAAAGAAGAAAATTAATCAATCACATTAACCAAACAACATACAAATCTCGAGTGACCTAAACAACTTTATCTTTCTCTCGTAGCTAAACAACAAATAAAGACTATTTCTTATCCTGCGTCTCTTTCCACTGACGATATTCCTCTAGTCGACGTTCTCGTACGGTTAACCCTGTGCGGCGAGCCTCGGAACGCTCGGCCAAATATTCGTCAGTCATCCGTTGTCGGAAGTTTAGATCTTGAAAACTGCAACACAAATAACTTTACATTAAGAATCACACATTCTGAAAATTTGATTCCCCAATGCGGTCGCCCATTCAATCGCAGCAACATCTCCTTCAAACTGTTCAAAAATCTTGCTATGTAAAAAAATAAATAACTAAACTAAAGCCAAAACCAGGCAAAATTGTCATTCCGAGTCAAATAAAGTCAGCAAACAAGAAACTTACAGATCTACCTTGCACTTATTAAACAACCCCAGCTCTGCTTTGCACTGCTTAAAGCCCTTCACAGCTCCATACTCGCGAAGACATCCAACTAGACCTGAAATCTTGAGATCACCATTAGAGGCCATTCTTGATTCCTACCCAAGTAAAGTTCGTTACACTCAACTTTCTCAATCTGTTTGTTCATTCTATTCGGAATAATCACATCTGCCTCAATGCGTCGAAGAGTGCGGTCCTCTGAAACAAGGCAAATCAGTCACAATGAAACCAAGGGAACTTCACTATAAACATGCTTTAGAACCATAAAAGAAAACCAAAGTCAATAGAAATTGAGCAAATGCCGAAGGCGGAATCTATCGAATAAGCATCAAGAACAGGAAATCCTATACAAACCTGGATCGCCCATGTGATGAGGCCCTGATGATGAGTAATGCGGCATGATCGTCTTCTTCACGCGGTACTTCTTTCCGGTTTCATCGACGAAAATCTCGCCCTCCTTCATCTCGTGCAAATTGTCGCTCTTCAGCACACGATCCGACCTCGACGACGTCGCCTCATCGTTTTCGGCGGTTTTCGAAGCCATCGAGCGAGCGTTAGCGAATCTGAAACACAAGTTTGATGAAATCGCTTGCACCTCTGCAGCAAATTCCAAAATCCTCCCCGCTCGCTCTTCAGTTTTCAAATGTGATACCGTAACAGCTGGTTATCAGGTTATTCGCTTGAAGATTTAATGCAAAGATACTGGTTGCGACATTACAACAACTCGGCTCAAGAACTCAAAATAACGCATTTATAATTATCCTAAACAAAGTTTGCACTAACGAGAGCATCTCAATCGGGGAGATCGACCAAAAATCAATGAAAATACCAGATAAAGCAAAGTGAGAGTACCGGGTGAGCAAATATCGATAAATACAATAGTTCATAATAGTTCAAGCACCAGACAAAGGCATCGCGAAACAAATCGAATCGGAAGCGAATTTTCGGTCAACGCGGAGATCTTCAGCAGTTCAATCGCCCTATCTTCAGGTTGGTCGAAACTACAGTAACTCAGCGATGCATCTAGCTGCTAAACATCTCAGCGATGTGTTCAGGTGAGTATCCGTGGATAGCGATTTGGGCGCCCATCTCGCTCATCGGTGTCAACGAGCCCCAAAACTGGAAGTGCTCATTGTGACGGACGTAAATTCCCAGTAGATAAGCGATAATACCTCAAATTGAGCTCGTTAAACCAAGAAACGCGACTGTCACTCACCAGCATAAACGTCATCGTAAGGATATACTCGTACATGTTCAATTGCGTAGTAGAATTCCCGGATGGTTTGATGAGTGAGGAGAACTGCTCCTGCTGAGATGTATGGAGGATACCGGTCAAATGGATAATTAGATAAAGAAACCTAAAATTGGAATGATAAGCATCAGTTTCGCCAATGGCAGTAAAATCGCGGATAAAAGCGCAAAAGGAAATAAGTTGAAAACAACCTGGTTTAGGGACATGCGTGCGGTTGAACCCTTTTTTTATTATGGACTCTGTGGTATAGCTTCACTTTCATCAGCGGCTTGAAAGGATCCTATTTTAACTTACCCTATGTTTGTGGAATACAAATCGAAACGGCGACGAGTCAAAGCGCCAACCCATATAAAGTCGTTCATGTGGAGCGTACTTCTTCGACTCCGCAATCAAATTCGGAATGGAAACGAGATAATCATCGTCCACAAGGAAAACGTGCGAAATTTTCTGCTTTGCTGCGTTGTTGCAATAGTTGTTTGCGAATCCAATGGACAGAATAAACTGAAACCCATTTTAGGCTTAATTTTACCACATAAAACCTCACCTTCATCGTGTTATTCCTGTATGTGTCCTCGAAGCTACCCACAAGCAAATCTCCAAAATCGCGATTTTCCGCTTGCAGTGCTTCCTCTGAATTCGACTTGCTACCCATCACGAAGACAGTCCTCACACTGAATCCTCCGTAATGAGTGAACTGCGAGGACCCCCACGTTGATCGAATGACTTGTCGATGCTAAACTGCCGCAGATAGTAGCGAAATCAATCGTTATTTCGAACCTTGGCTCTATCAGGAGAACTCTTCACCACAATTAGCAGAATATTCTTTGGAAGAGGCTTCGAGAAATTGCAATTCGGAGTCAGCAAAGCTCGATTCGTCTGCCAGTCGTTCTCAGATAGAAAAGTTGACGAAATCGTACTGTTGTGGAGAAGCCTGTTGACCACCTACGGCGAAGAAAAGCATTATTTCTGGATCAATTTGAAACCTACATATTCTCGAACATCGACGTACGGGGGCCACTCGAATTCGCGATCGAACGACCGCTCAAAGAGGCGATCGAGAAGGCCGACGGTGTGGAAAAGAATCAAGAGCGGGGCGAAGACAGCGAAGGCCAAGCGAAACGAACATTTCTGTCTTGACAACGGATGTCTTCGCGTCATCGCCACCGGATTTCTATTGCATTACCTGTGAAAAAGGGAACATAGTCGATAACATGAAAAACCGAACGACGCACGGCCGCGATAGAAAGTGCAAGAAATGTCGAAAACAAAATGTCTTTCTCGCTCACGCTCCGCCAAAAGAATACCAAATCACCGGAATACCAAAGGCTTTGAAAAAACCGAACATAAATAACAGCTGTCGAGTCGGACTTCCCGACTGCTGACGAATAAAGGATATAAATAAACTGAAAACACCGAAACGAAGCCAATGAAAATAAAAAAAAACATTGAAAACACTCCGAACGACCAGAGAAACGAAGGAAAATTCGGAAGCTCGATAGAAAGTAAACATGGCCACACATGTAGAAATGACAAATCGGCGTTTATTTCATCTGACTGCGAGTCGCACGACGAGGCAACAGAGAGTTTATGCTCTCATCAGCAACGAATCCAGCTTCGAGTTCGGGTTCCCAGAGGCAGTTTCTTTCGGTGATCCTTTTATGGTAGTCCGGCTGAAAATAAGAATACGAAGTAGTGAACGTGTCTTGCATTTCACAGCGTTGTGATACAAACGTCATTGCGCAATCTCTATATCCCTTTTCTTGATGTATCGCCGCTAACTTCACAAAATTAGCTTAAGTCTAGATTTCTTAATAAGCCTACAAATAAACGGCAACTGACATGTTCACTCATTTGGTTGGTCGATCGACAAAGCACCAAGTATCTAAAATTAGGGCACCCAGATAGATGGGTAGATAGATAGTGTGCACAATTAGTGCACCTAGATAGATAAATAGTTAGTAGCTAATCTCACCGTTTTCGGAACAAACGCGACGAGTTGGCATTTGAGATCCTTATCAACCTTCATCGCAGCACCGGCATTCTTGAACAAGTTACAGTAGGAAGGAGCACTGAAAATAGTTACGAGGCGTCTGTCGGCAAACGTCCAGAAGCCGTCGACGCACAGCTGATGCGCCCGAACGATCAATTCGATTTTCAGCTTCTTGCACACCTCGTAAATAACCTAGAATTGGAGAGTTTCACTTATTTTAAACGAAAATTCGCACCTCTTCGCCGAACGAAAAACCCGAACCACGCGAACTCGTTCTCCAATAATCAATATTTGTGTCAGGATCAGCCCAGAGCATGTCGTTGATGACTCCCTTAAACGGGTTCCGAATTGGTTTCGTCTCTCGGCGAACGTCGTCGAAGGATTCCATCGCCGGGGACAATCCGCCATGCATACAGAGGATCTTTTCATTGATCAACGCACAAACGGGCATCAAATTGAACGCACGCTGGAACATCGCCCATACACGAACCGCCTGGCCGGGCGGCAGCACCCCTTCGCACTCTTCCATAAATCCGTACTTTTTGTTCACTCGCGCACACTCGTGATTACCACGAAGTAGGAACACGTGCTCCGGATAGAGAACCTGAAAAGCCAAAATTGACATTGAAGAGATTCGCCGTATGCACCTTGTAAGCCATTAACAGAACGATACACTCGATCGACATCGCTCCGCGGTCAACATAGTCGCCGAGGAAAAGGTAACGCTGCTGCGGTGGTTGTCCAAGAAGAAGAAACATGTTGATGAGGTCGTTGTACTGTCCGTGGATGTCGCCGCAAATTGTGATGGGGGCCTGGATCTCGATCAGGGTGCCTTCTTGAGCGAACACCACTGATGCGTCGGTTATTACGCGATTCAACTCGGGAATTGTGTACTTCATACGGTGAACCTGAAAGTGCCAAGATATAGTAAAATAACATCGCAGTCTTATGTTGAACAACGGTTCTGAGCTTTTCCGTCATCCCGCCGCTCCGTCGTCAGTCGCCAAGAACCCCTGGAAATGAAAAAACTCACCCCAGGACGAATGTCGTCGTAGTGACGATCGAGAAACGATGCATACTCAAGATCCGCGCACTTATCCTCGTTGAAATCTTCTTCAAAAGTCTCCGTTTTTGTCTTCTTCTCCGCTGTCATACTCTTCCTCAGTAGCTTGTCCTTCAGATTCTTCAGCGTGTCCTTGATGCTCACTCGGGATTTCTTGTTCTCGTCGGTCAGCGAAGATCCCTCGCATGTTTGTGACGCTTCAACGACCGGCTTCTTCGCACTCGGCGTCGGCGCATCCTGCGTCTTGTCCACCCGTTTCGAGATTTCCCTTGCGCTGGCCACACTTGTGATATTCTGCGATTCGCTAGCTTCACTCAACAGAGCTGCCGACACGCTGAAATGCTCGCCGTTGAGGTTTCAGAGGAGCGAAAATAAGCCCACCATTCGCGCATAGATCGCTTTGTGCGCTGCCTTTCATCCTTCGTCTTGTAGCGCCCAGATCGCAGTCCCCCGCCCGATTTCTCTTCTATCTTCGATGACGACCTTCCAGCGTTCCTTTGCGCTTCCTTCATCGCTGCACGACTGACTTGAATGGTTTGATACTACCGAATAACTCGTCTGAAATCTGGTTTCACAGTGTTCAGACGTACGCCGATCTCTTCGGTCAGGTACTGATGACAACAATAATAAAAATATATGTCATAAAAATAAACAACAAAGCGATAAATATAAAATCAATTATTTTTCCGTCACTGATCCTCCAAGCGATCGGACTGACATTTGAGGACCATTTCGTAGAGGTGCTGGGCGTCAAAGGTACCAGCGTCGCCTGCCTGGCTGCCGCCACTGAAAATGAATAATTCATAAAAGCCAAACAAACGCAATCCTCACTCGTTCAACTTCTCCAGCAACTGTTCGAGGTTGTTGAGACCGGGTAAAACAAGATGTGCGCGTTGCTCCTCCATTCTTCTTCCTTGGATCAGTGCAATGAGATCTAAGATCGCTTCTGGGCCATCTGAAAGTGGACAGAATAAGAGGGCAGCCTAAAGAATGGGTTCATTTTTCAAGTTCGCGCCAGCTTGTAGGTTGAGTTAGACACACAGCACCACGACATCGCACAAAAGGAAAGCAAAACAAGTAAGGAAGAAGGAAAGTAACACTAACTACTGGTCTTGGTGTCATTGAGCATTTTCGGGTCCAGCGATAGTCTTCGGTCTTTGTTCTCGTTCATACGCTTCTTGCGGGGATGTGGAAGCATTGGGACCCGGAACAAATCTTCTCCAACGCTGTTCACGCGTGGAGTGCGGCGGAACACATTTCGTTCGCGGTCGGCGTTGTTCTCTTCATTGTCGGTTTCTTCGCTGATGAACGAAATAGCCAACGATGGTCTGTTTTCATTACGAAATGCTGGACGATTCAATGGAGTTGACGTGATCGGAGGCGCAAACGAGCGTTCTAATGACATCGAATTGCTATCAGAAACAGTTACAGGCGTGTATAAAACGCCCGCTCCAGCCGATTGTCGAGAGAAGCTCTTCTTCAGCCGTCCCATTATCGATTTACGCCTTGATTTGTTCGCCTTTGTTGAGAGAGCGGAAGCTGACAGCTCGGATTCGCTGATTCCTAAAGCAAAAAAGAAAGATAGAGCACATCACCACCACACAGACACATCGCCACTCAGCACCATACCACATCCAAGCCCCAAAAAAGAAAAGAATAAAAAGAAATTAAAGAACAAGCACAACATGCAAGCAAGGAATGCCAATTCTGAGTTTAGTAGTGTACTTCAGATGTCAAAAGCAGACTTGAGGAAATTTGCGTTTTAGTTTGAGAGCAAAAAGCACAAAACGCGAACGAGCGCTTTGAACTGATAGCTTTGGAATTGAAAATGAATCAAGAAAACTAGGTTTACCAAGTTCCAAGTAAATAACAGAACTCACATCGACTAAATACTTCTGGCGCGTTAATTCAATATTTCTGCATTACGATGCAGGACCGAATGCAAACTAGAAAACATGGGCCAAATGATGAAAACAGCATCGGAACGAGAAAAAACGCGTTTGAACGAAAAAAACGCCACAAATCCCCCATCAATCTTTGCGTAGCTTAGTGCTCTAAATGCGCCGTTCTTCTTTAAAAACTTCATTCGTCCGTTTTGACTATACTCAATGAATTAAAAAACAATGGCCACCGTCAGTCATAGCGGTAAAAAACGTAAATACCAACCTGCGGCTATTCTGATGTTATCGGATTGTTTAATCCCAGCTCTGTTGGTGCCGTTGTTGAGTACAACACCGCACCGCTGATCGTCAATGCGGTCGCCCTGCATTCGTGATAAAAAGTCGAAGAAATCTTCGTTAGCGTCACCCTTCTTTCCCCTACGATACTTTGTTGAAGTCGAAGTCGATTGCTGAAACAAAAAGCAAATGCAAAAAAACATGAGTAAAATAGAAGCACTTGCGCGCCTCCACCAATCGTCATCCAGGGTTCTCAACGATCGCATAAAAAGCAAGCTATAACTCACCTTATTAGAGACCTTTGATGCGTTAAACGGATTGTTCGCTGAAGCTCGGGACAAGCCAAAGTTGTCACTCGTGGATGTTCCATTCGATAGGCAAGCATCCATGATAAGAGATTGCAACGAGGCCGAAAGTAGATCTGGCATACTCCGGCTCCCGACCATGTTTTCACGCGATGTCCGTAAGCGGTCGCTGTGAGGGTCGGCGGAATCATCTATGTTCATTTGCAAATCGATCACCAAAGATGAGCCAGATTCGCTTCTTAGCATCTGCTTGATCTGGTTGTTTACGGTAATCTCCATCGCGCGATCTTGCATCTAAAAGAATTTTGTGAAACGAATGAGGCCGAACAAAAACATTTCTAAAAATGCGTCAAGTGGGTAATAACTGGTGCGTTAACCAATTTCAGTTATGCGTGAAAATCGATAAATATCAATTAACCCAGTTCCAAAAACAAACATACCTCTAAAGCCAATTTCCGAGTGAGAGCGCGGAAATAGAGCGCTTTGGGAAGGTCCTTTTTGTTTTCAAAGTTGTCGGCAAGCGACGCACAGACTCGTGCCTCTCCAGCCCGGTCTTTGAGATCACGAGCTATCCTCAAATGGCGCAAATGGTAATCAATCGCTGAATCAAACACTGTGCATCAACAAAAACAAGCTTCAATCAATACCCGAATCGAAATCACTTTGAATCGTTACAGCATTGCCAAGATTAAAGCACACTTGGGCTTCTTCAACCCGATCCCCCAATTCCTCGGTGACTTTCAATGCCATCCTGAAAGAGTTAAGGCGTTGCTTTAACCTTTACAGCGGTTCTTACTTGAAATATTTGACAGCATCATCTAGCTTCGACATGAAAACAAGACAATTTCCCAAATTGGAGCAGGCACGTCGCATGGCAATTTGGTCGCCGGACTGGCGAGCGATATCAAGGCGCTAAAGTTGATTTCAATAAGTATTGCTATAGGCAAAGCGCATCCATTACGGTACCTTCTGGTGGTAGTCAACAGCAGTTTCATAATTCCCTAATAGATAGTAAGCATTCCCAAGATTGCCATACGTTCGACCGCGTTCGACCAGATCTTCAACGTTTTCGAGATTTTCTCTGAAATCGTGATGAGTTACCCTCTAATCTAATGTATGGAGGGTACGTACTGGTACAAGTCTACAGCCTTGTTCAAGTCCTCTTTGCTGCATTTGCTTTGACCTTTGGTGTGATAGACCGACGCCATGTTGTAGAGAGCTCGTGATATGCAAATCTAAAGCACAAAGTAAAACAAACTGAAGAGATGCAGTTGAATATGTCGTTACCTTATTTTCAATGTGTTTCGCGATTCTGAGACGAGACTGGCAGAAGTAAACTGCGTCGTCGTACTTGGCAATCGCCTTGTAAGTATTTCCAAGGTTACCGCAAGCCTTTGCTTCACCGGCCGGATCTTTCATCAGACTATGAGATAATTATCAGATTTTGATCCAGGTTAACAGAACTTACTTGGTAAGCAGAAGATCATTGTGGTGGAATTGCAACGCTTTTGAGTAGTTGCGAGTAGCAAAATAGGCATTTCCAAGCTGAGAATAGATAGCAGACAGCAGCTGAACGCTTTTCGTTCCGACCTCGATCGCCTGCTCAAGAAGATCGATTCCGCGCACAAGATCTCGGGCGCGAATCAGACGTTCACCTTCTTTAGCTAGCGCTAAACAATGCGATTCCGGGTCTTCTGAGCGCATTGCGGGCAGTGCGTCTGGAACAGGAAAAACTGATTCAGCGTGCGTCCAATAATGCACAGATACATATTTAATAATTGCAATCAACGCGGTCAACGGTCAGTGAAATCAAATTCAACGCTGAAGAATAAAAAAACTACGGGAAATTCTATATAACGTTTCGAGCGAAGCACTGGAAGTCCACTCGCGTGCGGCCTGCTTCCATGCGAAGCGAGTGGTTTTCCCAAATTGTCCGCTTGAGACCAACACGTATGGAAAGCCACGTGCAGCTGCATCGTCCCTAAGAATTATCTTCTCTCTATCTCTTCCAACGGACTTCAATTCGCTGACCACGACCAAAATTCTTTATTCGAGTTCATCAATACTGGATTCTCACAAGTTAATAGCGGCTGCGATGTTGTCATATTCGCTCTTGATATCGGCGAACAACTTGCTCTCCATCTCCATGAACGTAACCCACATTTGCTGCTGTTTTTCTTGCTGACAAAATGTTGAATTGAGAAAGAAATGAAACAACAAAGCGCACCTCAGCCGGTAAACGATCCAAAACAACTTTCGTGGCTTCGAATTGCGAATTGTGCGCCGTTTCAGCGTTCGTCTTCTTGTCCATCAACTCCTGGTTGTTCTCTTTTCCGCGCGCCTTGTTCGTCGCCGAGTCCATCGTATCCTTCGCCTTTTTCAGCTTCTTCACCTCCTCGCACATCAGTTTCAAATCGTTCTTCACCCATGTGTCGAGCACCTTCACGTGATCGTCCATGACGCTCTGCGCAAAGCCGCGGTACAGGCGACCAATGTTGTCGAAGTACTGCTTCACATCACGGAGCACACGCGAGGCTTCCGCGTCGGTGCACTTGGACCCGTAGCTTGCCACGTGCTCGCCGACCTTCTCATAGCGGTTCATTGAGCCTCCGAGCGCGTCCTAAAGCACTGGAAATTTTGGCCTAAGCTGAAATTATGCGTTACCTTGGCGTAATTCTTGAGCACATCAACCATGCGGTCAGTTTGCTTCTTCGTCACCTCCAGAACCGCCATTTTATCGGTGAATTCAACGTCATATTGCGTGGAGGAGGCTCCGTGGGTGAGAGTGCGCACAACCGACTTCATCTTACGACCGCACGTTTAGTTTGACGACCGGCGTTTGTCCCTCCCTGATCGTTTCAGACGACCGATACGCCGGTGACACCTAATCGCTCCGTGAAAAAACGTACAAATCACCAACAAAAACTGACTATAATGTATGTTCTTTGTACAACAGTGTTAACAACAAAAAATTGACAAGAAGGCAAAATGTACAAATAGAGAGAAGAGAACTAAGCGGTGAGTTAAGACAGCGACTGCTGGCCGCCGCCAAGGTGAGTGGGTGGTTGTTGGACCATGTCGGGGACAGTCAACTCGCTAACTCCGTTCTGTTTCTGGAAGTATTTCTCAAGTTTGGCTGAAACATCAACATTAGAGTAATGAAACAAGTTCGAGTTTGTTTGAGAGGTATCATCGTCCAAAAACAACTCGTCGAAAACGGATATTTTGTCCACAAATACAAAATTGTATAGTGGCATGGAAGAAAGAGCGAATTGCGATAAAACAATGACTTACTGATGATATGTTTTCCGTAGTTGAATTTCCGAAGCGATGGAATGTGCGGCTTGATGGCCAACATCATCTTCTTTCTATGAGGACTATCAGCGACGTCCAACATCTTCTGGACGACGTAGTTGGCGTAGGGATCGCGCATCATATCAAGCAGAGGAGTCGGCGTTCCGCTACAATACACGATGTTACGCTCAATCTTGAAAGCGTAACTTACTCATTCGGATTTCCACAAACTTCGACAATCAACGAGTTTTTGTGATGAGCAGCTCCACACGTTAGGCACTTTTCGATGACATTTGAAGCAAATTTGTGTTGAGCAAACCTGACAACATCTCCGCGGATTTGGGCAACAATTCGGTCTCGGTCATCGAGCGCGCCATGCTCGATAACATGCTGAATCACGTAGTTTCCGTATTGATCGGTCACGAGTGCCTTGATGTTAGTGTGCAGCTGCTCGAGAACCGGACGCTTCTGCTCCTCGAGGCAGTGCTCGAGCACGCGCTGGATCACACGGCAACCGTAGGGGTGCGTTGATAGTGTGAAGACCTAAGGAAATGCGCATAAATATTTCTATATGTTTAGAACTCACAGTGTCTTTATGCGATCCCCTCACGAAAGCGTCGATGATAAATTGAAGGCGGTGAGGTTCAACGCGTTCAATCGCTTTCTGGACAGCATGGTTTCCGTTCTGATCTTTCACACATCGCAGGACCTGGCCTTCCATCTCTTTGAGGATCTCCAACTGCATCTGAGAATCAACCGACTCGAGCGCCTTTTGTATCACACGGCAGCCGTACATTTGAAGCGCCAAGCTGAGGACATTTCCGCGAATGGCGTTGGTTAGTTTCTGCTTTTGTTCCGGAGTACCGTACTCGAAGAACTTCTGGATGACGTAGTTCCCGAAGACGTCGGTCATCAGAGGGTGAGCGTGATCGATGACTTGTTCAAATATCACTTGCTTCTCCGTGAGGCTTGCTCCCTCTAGCTTTTCTTGTATGAACCGAGATCCGTGCTGATCTTGTGCAAACTCAACGACGTGTTTTCCAAGATCGGAGAGTTGGAGATTTGGACTTCGGTTGTTGCGGAATTCATCGAGAAGTTGAGAACGATTCAGAGAATTGCGATCGGACGTGTCTGAAGCGCTGCCAAGGCCGTTTCGGCTCATTCCCGATGATGATCCGACCCGGCGGTTGTTGCTGAGGCCATTTGAGTTCCCATTGGGTCCGTAGGTCATGGATGACATCTGCTGGGGTGGCGGGCCAAACATACTGCGTTGGTTCATCATTGGATTGCCAGTATTGACCATGTTGCTGTTACCGTACGATGGAAAACCTGTAATTAACAAGGTTACCACTTAAGTATCAACAAACACATACCGAAAACGTTAGGACTCGAGTCGCCCCTGTTGTTAGGAGGTCCTTGATGCTGAGCTATGGACATTGAGTTCATCGCTCCAGTCAGTCCCATGATGTTACTGGACCCAGGATACCCCATAGCGAACATATTCGGTGGAGAGGCCGAGAACATCGGTGCGTTCGTTGGCGGTTGATCGTTAGCTCTCCGTAGTTCGTAGCCATAGTTGGTAGGTGTTGTTCCAAATTGGCCATGTCCGTTGGAGAAACCGTAACCGGATTGATTGAAATAGGCGTAATTCATATAATCCGGCGGGGATCCTATGTTCAGCGCGAAATCCTCATAAGGTACTGTGGACGGTGCTATCTGATGGGTGCTGGCGTTGTTTACTTCACCCAGTCCGACCCCATTGGGAGTGCCGTTGGATTTCCGGTCCCTGATCTTCGCTGGTCCGCCTGGTGTTAAACCCTACAAGGAATCTCTGTTTTAAACACAAAGGATCTTCATGATTAACTTACGAATTTAGGGCCGCATGCAGGTGACGAATTGAAGACGTTTTCTACCATCTGCAAACAGATGCCACTTAGCTCGCCTGCAGACCGTGGTGACATCAAAGGAACTGCTCCGGACGTTCCGGCACCGACCATGATCGGATTGCTCACAGCATGCTCTAGAGAAAAAGAAAAGAAAGGTATAAGAAAGAGAAGCGTCGTACCTGAGCGAATATTCCACAAATTGGAATAGGTCCTCGCAGACCACTTCTCCTCAGGCATTATCTGGAAAACAGAAAAAATCAGATCTGCTTCGCGGTGAAAGCGCTCTGAACATATAAATTCGTTCAAAATTAAAAAAACACATAATTCATAGATTTATAGAAGCAAAATTGGGGTTAAAGTAATGTATTTACTATACCATCTCATCGCTGTGAGACCTAGTTTTGCATTAATTAATTATCTCGATGTTTGGTGTCCACACCAAACATTAAATTGGCCATGGCCATAATTGAAACTGATTAGTCAGTTTTTGCCGAGCTGATCGGGTTGCGTCGTGCTTGGGACCGGTTCGCACGACCCGGTCTTCTTTTAAACATTCGAAAAAATCTGATGGGAGCGATCAGGGTGCCTGAGCTGACACCACCGATGCGTCGGCAAATGCGATTCAACTATATATTAAAAATCGCCATTAACGGATAATTGAAAAGGCAATCACAGAACCGGAGTACCTGAGATTTTATGACAGAGCGACCGAGTTGAGATAAATAAAACTGATTGATTGATTTTTGAATTTCCAAAGTTGAATTTCCGAAGAGATGGAATGTGCGGCCTGATAGCTAACATCATCTTCTTTCTAGTTCCAAATCACCATGAATGAACTGTCCACACAACTCGCAACGCACCTCTTCTGTTTGCACAAACTATTTGGACTTTCGGCGCTCGTGCCGGGTCTTTTCAAAACGCGCATTCACTCCCTAATACGCCGAACGTTCCTAACGGCCCTACCGTTTGAGTCTTTTTCACTCGCCGCGCGCGGTTTGTTTGCCTTCGGGCGATTTGGTCGTGATCGCACTTTGCGTGAATAGAATCGCGAGTTCCTTGTGGCCACTTGACCTCCCTGTGGAAATCGAGAGTCGCGCGCGTCACCATTCTGTCCGACATCTGGACGTTCATCATGTTCTTCGTCTACTTGGTTCGTGTCGTCGCCATCGTGCTCGGCTTCTTCTTCGGCGGCAGCGGCGGCCCACAAGGCGTCGACGCATGCTCTCCGCTGAACCTCGAGCAGCTGGCCAAGTCGGGAATGTCGTCGATCGGCGGCGGCGCTGCGAGAATCCTCGGGAACCCTACGCATATCGTTTCGAATCCGATCGGCTTGGCGCCGCCGATCACCGACACGAAGGATCTCTTCTGCTACGAGTTCACCGATCAGTGTAGGTGGAAGAATCTCGATGGATTCATGGTTGACGAACTCGATTGGCTGATTGGAAGGGGAGATCTGGGAGCTGAGCCGTTGAAGGTAGCTACGGGCACTTCTGTTGCGCCAGGTTTGCCGTGAAATGATTTCAAATAAGTAATTTTCGCCATTTCCAGAAGGAGCCTACCTTATCGTCGCTTCGGACAAGGTTCAGCTGCCCACCGCAAAGGCTGTTCTGGTCAGCGACGTGATCGCGTGCCAGGCCGGACAAGCTGAACTGCGATTTATGTAAGTTTAGCCTAGAATAGTGACTGGAAGAGTGAACTCTGTGCTTAGGTATTGGACAAGCCCCGGTGTAAACATCATCGTCTGCACGAAGAAGCTCTCAAAGATCTATCCGGACTACGATTACTGTAGCAAGCCGATCGAGCACGGAGAACCAGGACCGACGTATATAGCTATCCCAGAATTGGGCAAGGAGCCTTTCCAGGTCAGATGACTCGATTTACGTCGTTCAGCCCCTGATTTAGATCTTCATCATAGCGCAGAATTTCGCTTTCGCCTCGCACAGCATTCAAGGAGGTTTCGCGATCATCGACAACATCGAGTACTACGGCGATTTGTGTTTCGACAAGGACGGAACGCGCGAAAACCTCTTCGGCATGCCCACTCCTCCGCCCTTCCCTCTGCAAGACAGTTCACCGCCCGAAAACAACACTTCTTCCCTAAACAGCCCTAGGCCGATGCAGAATTCGCCCTGCATCGTGCTGACGTGCTCATTCGAGTCTGGAGACTGTATGGACTACATTCAAGCGAGCGACTGGAAGGTCGCGAATCGTCCTGTCGGAAATCCGCTCACCGGAATTCGAGGAGACGCCTCGCACCTACCGTACAACAAAACGGGATCGTATGCGTATGTGGAAGGCCCGAAAATGGTCTCTCGCCTCACGACTCGATCGTTCCAACTTGACGAAAAGGCGTTTTTGTTCTTTGCATTCTACAAGGTCACCCGCAAGCGACTTTCCGCGTTTACTCGAAAATGACGACGAAACCTCACGAAGAGCTCGTTTTTGACGTAATTGAGAAGAGGCCCTTGACCGTTTTCTGTTGTTCAACTCGTTTTAGGCACCAAAATTGACGGCAGAATCAAAGAGATGGTTCAAAGAAGCCCGCTTGCTTGAGGCCGGTCTCTACGACTATTTAGTCTTCGAAGTTCGAGATCTTCCGGCGAACGCGTACGTCGGAGTGGACGAATTCGTTCTGTTGAACGACAAACGATTACCGTACTGTTGATGTGGTTTGATTAAGTTTTCTTGTATTTATTTAAATAAATTATCGGACGAACGCTCGTAAATACTTGGACCTTTCTCGCAGTCCCTTCCTCTCCTTCTGAGACTCTCATAACGACGAAGGCGAGCGAGAGTGCGATCGAATTTGCTTCCCACCACGATCAACCTGACTGGCAGATGGCGCTTCAGCTTCGTAACTGCGCAAGGGCAAGAGGTCGGCGGACACGACGCAATGGTCCGATTGTCACAAGAAACCTAAAATCCGCAGATACAAGCGATTCCGGCCCGATAATGTTTCGGCCTTGCAACGATCTGGAGCATTCTGGAGTTCGTACAGTATCCGTGCAAATGTAGACGAGAAATAGACAAAAGTAGCAACGCTGTACACTTGGCACCACTTGATCCCCATTTCGAGCTCCCGAGCGGTCGGTCAACGTTTCCTCGATCGGTTGAATCGTTGCTGCAGTCAGCGCGATGAGTTGGTTCAAGAAGCTTCTCTCGCCATCGCCAAAGAAGGAGCAACCTGCGACCGAGCAGCCGCAGCTCGTGGCCGGTGCAGATGACAACAACAACGGTCAACAGGGCGGCGATGAAGTGCCGCATGGCGAAGCGCCAGCGACGTGTCAGATCGAAGCGAAGCAAAAGTTTCCTTTCCAAAAGAAGAAGGTAATTCGTAATTGTTTCTCCTCGTTTGAACGATCTCTCTGCTTTAGATGATTGTGGCGAGTGTGGGCGCCGATGGCAAACCTGTTTACACTCAGGGACAGATCGAAACTGCGATGAAGAAGCTCAGCGACCGTAAGAAAGCGCGGAAGAAGGCCCGTGAGGAGGAGAAGCAGTACGTCGAGTTCCGGAAGCAAGAAATCCTGGCACAATTCCGTCCTTCGGTCGGAGCTCTCCGCAGCGGTGACGAAGCTTTCCCGAAGCGTCGACGTGGGATGGGCTACGGAGAACGCAAAGCGTTCTATCTCTCGATCCGTCCGAATCCGAAATACGCCGTTTGGGTGGGCAAGAAGAAGGAGAAAGTTCGCCAGGCAAAGTGAGTTGTGGTTATCCTCTTCTTTTTTACGTTCCCTCGTTTAGAATCATCACTCCTCTCCCACAAGCGACAGATCACGGAATCACTGATCACTCTGCTCTTCCGCCTGCTGAGCAATCGAGGCGCGACACGGAGAGGGAGCCAGATTCGCAGTTGAAGGGCAAAGATGAGCAGAAACCGAGCGCACCAAAGACGGAAGACGGACAAACGAAAACGGAGGAGCCGAAGAGTGTCACCGACAAGAGTTCTGCCGACAGAGACAAGTCGTCGTCCAAGTCCGGCAAGTCAAAGAAGCATCACGAAAAGAAGAAGAAGAAAGAGAAGCAAAACAAGAATGAGAAACACACTCCGAAAGGAAACAACGCCGCTAATCCGATCATCAACGGCGTCCCTTTCTGGATGACTGCGAATGCAGCGTAAGTGACGGCTTTACATCCGATTTTCCAATCAATCGGGCTTCCAGTGATCAAGATGAAATGACCGACGACGATTTGCCGATTGATATGGAGATTCTTGAAAAGGTGTGGAATGGCGACATCACTTTGCCACAAAGACCTCACAAGAAAGAGCAATTCAATTCGTTTGGGCCGATTAAACGAATGAAGATCGACGACAAACTCTTTGTGCGTGACACGATTCTGTTCGCGAATACAGTGGAAAGCGTACTTGCGTAAGTCCGACTCTTGAAGGACGCATTTTAATTCAGATTTTAGCTTGCAACCCGATAACGATGTCAGACCGAAGGCTTCAGCGGCTATGCCTAGACTGATCACGTGGTTCAACAAGATCTCAGTTACTACGTTCGAGCCGGCGAATCGACTGCCGAGGGAGAAGCGCGAGCCTGTCGTTGAGCCTCTGAAAGATTTGAAGCGCGAGAGGAAGGGAAAATAGCTTTGAATTTTGGATTTTGCATGAATAAATCTTCTTTTGTGGTGCGTGGTGCGTGAGGTTGCGTTGACCAATATTGTCGAAATCAAATTGAATTGCACTATTAAAGATCGCACGGTCGAGCTCGCGCCCACTTCGCACTCGCACTCGCTCTCACAAGTCAGATGTACTAAATGCATAAAGAGTACTCCGTTTTGAATGGGAAATATCACTTTGCGACCTAACTCGGCTATTTACGCATGCGATCTAGGGCTAATTTTAGCCAGATTTTCGCATTACTTTCTTGAGATGTGTTGAGAAATTGTGAGATGGGAAGGTTTATTCACTTCATACATGATTAACGATGTGTGAATGGTTTCTTCCGTTCCGTATTTGCTCGAATTACGCACTTGTTTGTTGCCAATCCGCTTTCCGTAGTCTTATCACCGTACAAATTCGGTCGAAAAGTGCGCTAATCACGCTTCTCGCTGTTTGTACAAAGTCCAAAGTCCGCATCCGCTCCACACTACAACTATAAACTCTTTTTCTTGCGCGCGTTCTCTCCCTCGCGTCGTCCATTCAATCGATCATCACCCGCATTTTCAGTGTTGTGACCACAATGACGGTCACCGCTTGCGTTCACGTGGTCTTCGCCGCCATCTATGCCTACAGCTTCTTCTGGGACTTTACGAACATCGATCCCGCTCGGCTTCTCGTTCCAAATGCGTGGTGGTCACGATTCGTGTGGCTAACGATGATAGATCTGGTTTGTTTCGCGCCTTTTCACTCGTTTTTCGCTCATTTTCCTGATTTTAGGTCATACAGCAGATCTATCATGTTGTGGCTGCGATCGTCGCATGGAAGAAGCTTCCACGCGCGACTTTTGACTTTATCTCGACTACGATTGTATTTCCCGTCGCAATTACTGTGGTCGCCTTGTTCTGGGGACTCTGGTTGGTCGATCCGGCTCTAGTTGCTGATCCTGTCGGTCGCAAATTTTTGCAATCGAATCCTCTCTACAACCACGCAATTGCAAGTCGATTTTCGATTTTTTGAGTCACGATAAGCGTGTTTTAGCACACTCTGCCGTTGTTCGCCATGATGATCGATCATGTCCTCTGGCGCCACACCCGCCCATGCAAATCCAGGGCTTTGGCCGCCATTATCGTCTTTAGTGGAGGCTATATAGCCTGGTTCGTTGGCCATTTACGTGCTCTAGTAATCTCAGTGTTGTAGGGTGGTTGTATTTTACCAAAACTTTGGCAAATGGGCCTATCCTGTCCTGGCCCAGTTGAATCTGCCTCTCAGAGTTGTGTTCTTCGCTGGCTGCGCCGCGTTTATCATTGGCTGCTACTTCATTGCTGACGCATTCAACTCGTTCCTTGTCTCCCCGAAGGTCAACGCGAAGCAAGCGAAGGCTTCCGCCGCTGTAAAGAAGGCCTTAGGAAAGGCAAAATAACTTTGTTCCGGTATAATTTGTGTGAAATAATGATGAATTTTCATTTCCTGTGCCGCAGACCGTCTTCCAAAAACGCGTTCTCGTGATTTCCGCCATTTTCCATGTCGGAACGATCTGAGCGCATGAGATCGAGGAACGTGACGGGATGCTCTGAAATTGGTTTGGAAAACTTAAAATCGACAATTCAAACTTTTGCGGAACGCTCTCTGAGCAAGTAGCAGAGCTCCAGCTTCTTCTTCATCTTCCCACTCTTCGATTAGTCGCTTTTTGAAGAAGAGTCGATGTCTTTCTTCCTGAGAGATGCACGCGGACAACTGATCTTCCTTCTTCAAAGGTCCGATGAATCCAGGAATTTTCGAATCGTAGAAAAACTCGTTGAGTGGACGTTTCCGCGGATTCAACGAGATCTGCCTCGCGTCGTTGTCGACGTTTTGAACGTCGAACTTGGGAACGACGTCAGCATATGGCGGAATGTTCAGATCGTCCTCGTAGATCTTATCGAAGGGTTTGTTGATATCGGCAAGATCCTTATTGAACTCAGCCATGTAGTGTGGAGTCTAAATCGACATTAACCCAAAACGAACGCGTTTCTGAACCTGGCATGGCATCAGAGCATCTAGATCTTTCAGAATGGTCGCCAATCGCGGTCCCATCGGAGTGAATTCCATCGAAGTTGTTCCCATTCTCTGCTTCAACTCTTGTTTCTCGTACAACTCCAGCGATTCGCTGATGCGCTCGTGAGCCTCGGACAGCTGTGAATCCCGCTCGGTAACGTTGCGACAGAAGATCATCCACAGATTCAGCGTTCCGTCGTCGATTTCCTTCACAATTTTCTCGAATTCCGAGTTGTTCGTCTTCTAAATTTTCACTTTTGCGGATCAAAGATGCTTTAGCTCACGTAGCACGCGGTCAGTGCGTCGTTTTCAGGACTCAAGCGGAGTTTCAGGTAGGCGACGCTGAATTGGGCGTTGAAGAATTCGCGCAGAATCTCGGGAATGTATGCTTCCTCGTGGGGCGCGAACGCAAACTTCTCCGGGTAGATTTGCGGAGGACCTTCCTCGGGGTGATGGTAGAGGATGTTGCTGGGGCATTCCTGAACGCGAGATGCAGAAAACGGAGAGAAATCGCCTACCTCGCGTGAATCTCCACTCTCTTCCGCAAATCGCTGTCGCACTTCTTCGTTTTGTTCCTCCGTCGCTTCAAAATTTCTGATTTTCTGCCTCGTACGCCGGTCCGCGGCTTTCGCTTGTATTTGCGCGAATCGCTGAGGATTCTGCTTTGCGATAAGTTCGTCCTTTGACATCAACGAGGCGAAATTGTGCGTCGGAGCGAGGGAGTACGGCCCGTAGAGTATCGCGGCGTCCTTGCACATGGAGAGAAGCGCGCGGTTCGTTTGCAGCATCTGCGCGGCGAGGAAGACGAAGTAAACGATTGCGGTGGCGATGAATGCGGTCGAGATGCTGTCGTTGTATTGGTCGTTGGCGGCAACGGCCAAAAGCCACAGAGCGTAGTGCAGCGCCGCGCCGATTTGCACGAATTTCACGTTTTTCTCCGTGACTTCCATGTGTTTACCGTATTCGAACGGGTCGTCCACCGTTGTACGGTACATTCGCACGTGTTTGTACCAAGATTCGTCTCTGAATCAGCGTAGGATCTTTTTCATTTGTGCAAATTCACCTGAAATTCGAGGCGACTTGAGCAAACGACAATTCGAGGAGCACGACGCCAAAGTTCAGACCGAAAAGGAAGACCACGTGGGACAATCCGGATTCGTGGAACGTTCCAGTGCACGTCCACGAATGGGGAACTTCATCCCAGAAGACGAAATTCCCTCCCGTGGCCAACGCGAATGCGGCCAGCAGGATCGCCGGGACTCTGAGGTGCGCGTAGAGGTGCCAGCGCTTCTCAAAGTCCCACACGTTCCTGAAATTGTTGGACATCGTTCCCCAGCACAGATGCGCCTCGAAGAGCCACGCGAACAACGCGGTCATCCACGCCATGTTGATCAGCCAGTTGTAGAGGCGACAGCCTACGTAGGGATCGAGGTCCATGAGGCCGGGATGGCGAAACAGCGCAGAGAGCACGCAAGCGGTGAACATGGCGCCGTGCTTGACACATTGCGTTGTACTTTGGGGATGCTGGATGGGATACGGTAACTAGAATCACTGTGTAATGACGAATTACATCGCAATCGGTCGAGAGGGTGACGAGAAACATGAGGAGGGCGACGAATGAGAGCACGACGTAGAGGTTGGTGACTGGGAGAAACGCTGATTTCTGAAAATAAATACTGATAGGTCTCATCGCGACGACATTGACGAGGAATTCGCTTATTGAACTCGCCAAATTGTCCTAGTCGTATTTCCCATATTTCTGAGTTTCAAAATGCTTCGTTTTGATCATTCGAGAGCAAATTTAGCGTAGAATCAAACCGTGAAAGTCAAAACTTTGCCTTTGCTACGAAAGAATGTTGTCATGGGTCTCGACACGATTAAATTGACAGGGCACGGCGGAACATTTTCTTTCAGCAATTTTGATTCGAAAACACTTCGATTCGGTAGCGTTGGAGACTACGCTTGCTGCGCTATTGATCAAACAGTCGCTTCTGCACCGAAATGGGTCTCTTAACGGCTAACCCTGATGGGGCACTTCAAAAACTCACGATTGCCTCGTTGGAATAATCCAACTCCGCGACATTCAACGAACAATCGTCTCCCTTGAAGTTGCCAGCGCAAACGCAGTAGAATTCAGTCACGTAATTCATGCAAACGCCTCCATTCTTGCAGCTCATCTTCTCGTTACAGTAATCCGGGCTTTTCCCACATGTTGTCCCCACCCAGCCATTCAAACAACTGCATTGAAACGTTCCATCGTCCTTCCGCGAGCAATTCTGCGTTCCGTGCGGCGAACACTGACGACAATCGGAGATCGACTCCTTCGCGTTCCAACCAGCGATGATCTCCTCTCTTTCCTTCCGTTTCTTCTCCTCTTCCACTGAAAGTACCGTAATCCTCAACGCGCCAGCTCGAATTTACCTTCATTTTTCGCAAGGCAACCAATTCCGTCGGGATATGGAGTGAAGAAACCCTTCGCTTGGCAGGTGATCTCGAGCGACTCGGTGGTGAGGTTGCAGACTACTTTTACCGATTGCGTGACGTGGAAAAGGTCGTTTTGTAAGGTGCGAATCAGGTTCACTGCTTCAGGGACCAAGAAGTACTCGCTTAGATTGCATTTCGGGGGAGCACAAAACTCTAAAAGTTCGATTTAACGACCTAAATCGTGTGTAAACCAACTGGGCTTCTTGCAAATGGCCATAACGTCGTGTGTGGGCTCAGTTTGAGTGAAATCGCGTGTTTGTCTGTCGGCAAAGTGGCTCCGCGTGACGTTCACCGCCTTGATCAGTCGTTTCATACGGTATCCGATTGTGGGCTCCGGCTCCATGAAGACCCATTGCAGCTGAGGCACATGAGAGAAGCTGCAATCGCGCCTACCGTACCCCTACTACAGTATGCACCCACCCTAGATTGCTGAACGTGTCATAGTTCTCCCTCGAGCTGAAATCGAATCGATTCGGCATCGACTGACCAACTCGAGAGCAAATCGCCGACATATTTGCAAATGTCGTAGGTTCGGTCACCGGAATTGCTTGGAAACACGCGGTCTCGCCTTCCGTCCACCCTTCATCGCATGACGTCTCGCAGCTCGTCTCATTGAACGCTTCTTCTGTCGTGCCAATGATCTCCATAGAGGTTGCGGTATCTTCTACCGTAACCGAAGTGCTCGTCGGCGCTGTAACGGGCGTTTGACGTTCTTTGAAGCATTTTCTCAGAGAAGTAGTTGTTGTTGGTGTTTCAGTGGTTGTGGTGGATTTAAAAACGACCGTGACAACAGCTGATGGTACTGTAGACGGCTCTTCTGTAGTGGAAACGGTAGTGAAGACCACTGAAGTCGATTTGTTGTTCTTGAAACAGCTTCGCTTTGATTTAGAGGGAGGTTTGAACGGTTGCGATGGCTGTGGAGACTCCGGGAATACGGTAGACATCTTTAGGGTTGTAGAAGCGTCGCTGGTCGTTGAATTCGACGTTTCCGCAACAATCGGTGCTGTGAATTCATCAATTTCCGTTGATTCAAAAGCCGCACTTGTGGAGGTGACGCGCGAGGAGTACTGTACTGCGGTTATCGTACTTGTCGGCAAGAATTCATCGGTTACAGTATCCAGCTTGGTCGTAATGGTGTTATCAGAGCTTCTTTCAACCGGTTCTGAATGCGATACGGTAGATTGGCTGCTTGTTGATGCTTCGGTTGATGTCAAATCATTTTCTGTCGTAGTTAGCTCTTCTTCTACCGTAGTCTCTGTTCTTTCAGGAGTTGTAGCATCCGTAGAAGACGATGTTTGGGCGTTAGGTACGGCCGACAACGTTGAAGATGCTTTCTTGTAAGCGGATACGGTAGCTGCTGACGACGGCGATGTCTGCTGAACTGAAGAAGATGACTCGCTACCGTAATCTTTCGTTGCTTCGATGATATGCTCTTCAGTAACAGTGGACGAAGCCGTTGAAGTTGAGGATTCCGCACTGCTACGCGAAGCTTCCTGGGGTCGAGGTGTTGATGTTGTTGACTTGGTGGATTCTGTTTCCGTCGCTTCCGACGAAGAAACTGTCGAAATTACCGTAGTTTCAATGTCGATAGGCTCTGAAACGGCAGAAGATGAGAAAAATGGGAAATCACGGATCGCTACCGGTCGCATTCTCTTTTGTTGGCGTTGAAAATTCTTCAAAAATCGTCGTTCCCGTAGGAGTCGTCGTTGCTTTGGCATGCGGATCTGTAAATGAAGTCAAATTAACGATTGGAACGCGGTTGCACAGAGAAAGGAGCGGGAAACACCAAACGGAAATTGTCATTTCGAAATTCAATGGAGCGGCACGCCCCGAGTTGACTTTTCGCTGCTGTTCATCTCAAACACCCTCATTTTGGTGTTTTAGAACGCCTGATCTGGATTCTTGAGCTCCGATCAATTACAAAACCGAAAATTGAATTTTTCAACTCGAAATGTGCACACGGGAGAAGCAAAATATGTCCCTACCGGTCGCGTTCTCAGTGACAACCGTGGTAATCTTCGTCGTTCCTTCAGATTCAGATCCCAAAGTGCTCAATTCAGTCGAGGTCCCTGGAAATGCGACTCGATCAGCGACGCTCAATCAAGCCGAAAACTACTTGTGGAGCTCGGCGTATTTGTAGTAGAGTTTTCATCACGTGTAGTCGTGCTTTCCGAGGTGAAACTCGTCATTTCCAGAGTTGATTCGGATGAAGACTTCGCTGATGTGGGGCTGCTGGTGCGAGTTTCTCCATTTGGAGACGGTTCGTTGCTCCAGGTGCTTTTAGAGACCCATTCAGTCGTGGTAGTCGTCGGTTTGGTGGACTGTGTGGATCTTGCCGTCTCAGTTGATGGTGTGAAGGTTCCGGTACCTACAAATCGTTTGATTGCAACAAAAGATAGCAACATGCTAACTTGTCTCTGCGGTTGATCCTGTCGGCGTCATCGTTGTTGACTGAGTTACGGTAGCTTAGAAGCAATCATCTCAAAATAGCACACAACAACTACGCATACTTGATTCATTCGGTGTTGTTGACGTGGAATGTTTCAAAGTGGTCGCGCCGGCCTCGGTAGTCGTGGAAGGAATTACGGTAGTATTCGCTGCGGCTAGAAAAGCACTAACAGAGGATAAACTTGACAAATTCCTACTTGATTGATCTGTCGACGTCGCATCATTTTGTGTAGATGGAGTTTTCGCTTCTGTTGTTGATGAGATTACGGTAGATTCGCGGCCAGGAACTTCTGTGGTCGTGCTGTTTGGTTGCGGATTGTACCGCCTGCATGTGATGCAGGTTGGCATCACCTGGAAATGTGATCATTGTAAGAGTGCCTTTAAATGCGAACTTGCACTAATCAACGAAGTTGTCGTGGAAACGTGTACGGTAGTTCCCGGTGTTGTGACAACGACAGAAGTTGGCGCCGGTGCGGTGGTTGAAGTGGATACGTCCAGTGGTGTTTGAGAGCTGGAAATGTGACTGCTGGGCGCCAGAGTGGACGAAGAAGGCAATGCAGACGACGAAGACGTCGCTGTGGTGCCCACTGTAGTTGCAGTTGAAGTTGTAGAGTGCGCAGTCGAGGCTGCTGAAGACGACGACGTTGATGTTGTTGCAGCTTCTGAAGACGTCACAGTCGACTGTGGAGGCGTCGAAGGACGAACTGTGGATGTTGACGCGGTGGTTGATGGCTCTGCAGTCGTGGATTTGACCTCTGCTTGTTTCTGCATTCTGCGTGTTGTTGTAGTGGCGGCATGCGAACTGCTCTGTCCGACGTTCACAAGCACGCAGTTCTCCATCGTTGGCGGAGGCTCGACCGTAGTCGTCGTCTTGAGAAGAGAGGCGGTCGACGTTAACTGGATTGCTGAATGGTCATATTTTCGATAAAATTTAATGTTTGGAAGAATACGGTACTTGTTATCTCCGAACGCAACGATTCGGTCGTTGTGGGCGTTGTTTCCGTCGCCGCAGTTGACGACGTTGACGTAGTCGTTGTAGAACAATTTGCAACTCTAGATCCTTCCAGGCACATGCGTTTCGTAGTACAATCACCATCTGGACAGTCACCTGTCGGCTCTATAAAGTTAATTGCGAATCATATAATAGTTGAAATCAAATATTCGCATAGAGAAGAACAGCGATACTACAACTTACGATTCATATCAGATGCTGTATGCTCAAAGGCGCAGGATAGCATCAGCAGCAGAAGCACTGCGCTACAGAAGCGCCGCATCGAAACGAGCGCTTTCCAACGCGCCACGGCGTTGAAGTGATCAGAAACGACGCGGGAAGCGCCATTAAGCGCCTAGGATACTAAGAGCTTCGCGCGATCTCCGTAGCTACCGTTTGCAGATACCGTTTTCTTTTAATGCGTTTTGGAGGCGATTTGCAAGAAAGGAGAAGAGAAACGCAAGGAGAGCGAAAAGTGGCGTTTGACGCTCGAAACGACCGGCAAAGGTGCATCTGTGCGAGGCTGCTCGATTCACAGAAACGCGATTGTGGCGCCCTGGTCATTGCAGAAGGATGCATATCGCGCCGAATGCACCCCGACATGAAGCTGCGAGATCAAACTTGGTAATTCGAAAATTCGAAATCCACGTTTGTGCATGATGCATCGTTCCATCACAATCCATTGTCATATCCGCGGGTCTTACGTTGTCATGGGTTGTTTTTCCATAATTCCGCAATTGTTTTCTGTCCTTCACGTGTCGTGCTGCAAGCGTGTGTTTCCATCATTCACTTGGGATTTGTCATCCTCAACGGCTGGTTGGCTGCTTAGTCATCTGGGAGTTGAAACGTCACTCAGGTTTGCATGCTCTGCGCGCTCGCCAACGCGTCCTTTGTCCAGACTATCTGCTTGGTGTCTGTGGCCACGGCCGTCGATCTTTTACCCCCATGCGAACGGAATTCCGTCTCGTCCCCCACAAGTCAGTCCGCAAATAATTGATGAGAAACCAACACTCCGATTAATTGTTTTCCCCTTTACTTTTCATAATAACATCTTAGGCCGAGCAAAAATATGCTTCGGTCGCGCCACTCCCATTAAGATCGACTCCTTGCCGCTCCTCATCCTACGCCTCTCGCCTCTGCCAAGCAGCTCCTCACGCCACGCGCCAGATAGAACAGAACTGCACCATCGCGCACGTGTCGACCGTGTTCCCAAAGCAAACTTCAACGGCGCCTCTCGAACTTTTGGTCTTTTATTGCACCGTTGCGCCGATGTTGCAACGTTTGCCGTCGCGATTAAATAAGCGCGCCAGATGGGACCTCAATCCACTCGCGCATCGATTATTCGCCTTTTCGCTTCGGGCCAATGGTCGCACGGAAGTTTCGTTGCTCTTTGCCCGTCCTCCAGCGCCTAATAAGCGTCGAAAACGAAAAGGAAACTCGAGAGGAATCCACTGCGCGCATCTTCCCTTCCTGCGACTAGGCAAAGTTACACGGCCGTGTGTCGCTGGTTGGTCGGTGGTGGTGGTGGCCTTCACATCCCTCCTCTCGTGTTGACAACACGCATCGTCCGCGCGGCGGCCTTCGACTCCGCTGCTGCCACCACTGCCATCACCACCATCGGCGCTATTCCTTTCGCCCTTATTTGTGGGGCGACACCACAACAACAACGTTTCGTTTATTCCCGTTCTTCGCGCTTGATGCGACTGACTAACGTGTTCATCGTCCACTTTTCAGAAACCGCGATGGGCGCCTTCCGAGTGCTCATCTATGCGTTGATCTTCGCGGTCTGGGGAGGCTCGCTCGCCTACGATGTGCTCTACATGCCCCGGATCGGCAGCGAATGGTGGATATCGAAGCTCGTGATGTTGACGATGATAAACTTCGTACGTTGATGTCCCCGTTTTTCTAAAAAAGCCGGCGGGATTATGTAGATTATGACGGAAACAACGCTCGTTTCAGGTGCTACAAGCGGTTTACTCGACGATCTGCTTCGTTTGCGCGCTGATGGATTGGTCCGTCGAGATGAAAACCGACGACAGAAACAAGCGAAAGCATTCCGCGAAGCACATTCCCAGCTACTGGCGACAAACGCGTCTTCATCGCATCTGCGACTTTATGTACTTCACCAGCGCTCTCCCTGTCGGTCTGGCCACGTCGCTTCTTTTCTGGGGACTTTACGCGGTCGATCCGCGTTTGGTCATGCCTGAGTGGGTCGAGCAGATGGTGCCCCGTTGGCTGAACCACGTAACTCACACCGCGCCTCTCGGATTCCTCCTCATCGACACGTTGCTCACCTGCCACCACGCTCCTTCCAAGACCACCGGAAGTCTCGTCGTCCTCGCGCTGTACGGTATTTACATGGGAATGTAGGTTACTGTAGCTTCGCGTAGTTTCTTATCTTTCATTCAGTATCGCCGGGGTGAGACTTATCGATGGATACTGGCTGTACCCGATCTTCGAAGTCCTCGCACCTTCTGTGGTCACTGGACTCCTCCTCGCGGCAGGAGCTGTTTTCGTCCTACTGTACCTAATCGGTGATCTCTTCAACTCGATGCTCTGGGGAGCTGCGCCCCATTCGGAGATCGCTAGCGAGAAGCCAAAGGCTAATTAATTGTTCTTGTGTAATTTTCCATTTTCATAACGTAATCAATTGTAAATAAACTAATAGAAACACGGAATGTGCAGTAAAACATAAAAACAAAATATTTACTAAATAAGAGTCATACAATCACAACCACTGCACAATCTAAATCAATATTTACATAAGAGTGACAGGTTTGAATATAAAATATTCTCTAATATCAGCTACTCATCAATAACAAATAAAACTACGGTCAGTCAATCATAAGATCATCGGCATGTAAGGAAGAGAAGAAGTGTGAGAAAAAGCAAGACAAACGGAATGAGAGATCAGATAAGACCAGAGGCTTCTAGCTGCTCCTTCAACGAGTTGAACACCTGTAGTTGATCTTCGTTTGACAAGAATAAGATCTGCTGGACGAGTTTCACGGGATTCGGAACGCGGATGAATGTGTGGATGTAGACGTTGACGAAGGTTCCCATGAGAAGCTGACAATCGAATCTATCCATAAGTCCTCCATGGCCGGGAATCACATCTCCAAAGTCTTTGATCTTGAAAGCGCGCTTGAATCCACTAGCAAAGAATCCGCCGAATGGCCCCAGTATGGATGCAAAGAGACCCATGACGATTGTATGAAACAGGAACGGCGTAAACTGCACGGTGGCATCTCTCTTCAACAAACGGTATGGGTAGGAGAACGGCCGCGGGAGCTCAAAGTCTCTCAGCTGGAATGAGAGAGGAATGCTGCAGTTGGAGTTGTCTTCGGAGTAGTCTTCCAGTGGGCATACAAAGAACGGGAATCGCATCAGGAAGATAGACAGAAGCAGACCAAACAGAACAGTAGAGATAGCTCCTCCAATGAAACCTTCCCAGGTCTTCTTCGATGAGACCTTAATAAGCGGTGTCTTCCCGAAGAAAAATCCAAAAACATAAGACATGATGTCACAGCAGATAACCATGGCGACTGGGACCAGGAACCAAATAATGCCTTGGAAGATATTCTGGATGATCAGGAATGATTGGGAGACAATAAGCAGCAGCGTGACGTGGGTCCAGGCAAATAGAGAGAATTGCCGCATGTAGTATCCTTTCCGTAGAGACAGTACAAACCACACGAATCCAAGACAGTAGAGCGCAAAACTGATCAATCGGTGGTGGGCGACCAAGAAGTGAAGAAACTGATCCTTACGCAGCACGACAGACCAGAACTCAATGAGATTTTCGCCAAAGAAGAAGTAGTTGCTCGTAAACAGAAAGTACCATGACAGCGTCCGGAACCACGGAAGATCAAAGAGACGGTATACGGTCAAACCAATAGTGATGATTTCTTGGAAGCACTTGAACTGGATGGCAAACACGAGTGCCATAATCCACGTTGGTCCTCGGCTGACGATAAGAGTGAATGATGAGACCATGAATAAAGTGAAAATTCCGCGGACAATCCAATTCCGCCAACGCTCGGGAAGTGGCGCCAAGACTTGATCAAGTATGCCACAAACTTTGTCGGATCCTTGCGGTAGCCCTCTTGTAAGTTCCGACATCCTATCTTCGTTCATATTCATCGTATCAGCATCGGATTCATCGGTTGTCATGGGAGCTCGCTTCTTCATGGGCGAATAGTCGCCGTGCGCGCCAGGCGCGTGTCTGTGCCTAACCTGGTCACCCATAGATGGCTGATCCATCTGAAATCAACAAGGAGGTCATAAAAATGAACATGAAATAAGCGCTAAATATGTAACTGACAGACACGAAAAAACCAGTGATCGCGAGCTGCAGACCGAGTTTTCTAACGCTAGACACCGACGGCAACAACGCAAGCAAAACTGGATAGTAGTTGAGTCAGTTGAAACCAACTCCGACAACCAACCAACCAGATGTGTAGTAAAGGTTGTGAAATGGCAAATCGATCCGCCGTTAAAACATGCTGACGCGTCAACTGACGGATTATTTTCGTTTTTAAAAACTAGCTGAAACACGACTTCGCGGCGCCACTATCGCAAATGAAAGCGAATACATTCAACGAGAAAACAAAACAGGGCGTGCTAGGGCCGCCTCAACAAGGCAAATGCAAATTGCCTCCGACGGCGCCCATTTGTCACCACGGAAAAGGCAAATCGCTAATTGCACGCCGTTGCAGATGCACTAAGAGCTTCTCCATCCACCTGTCTCCTTCCCATAAAATAACGCTAAAAGGAGCGGAAGCTGGCTGGGATAGTTAAATTCGCTTCGCTACACTCTCACTCATAAAAATCAATACACATCGCATCTTGCATAGAGCGACGGGCCGACTCCTCCCGTTGGCTCAGCAAGGTTCCATGACATATAAAAGACGTGTTGTCGCTGAGACTTTGACCCTCAAACGGAAGGACAAAGATCTACCGACCGTCCCGCGTCAGTATTTCGACACGAAGAGTGTAAAATGACGCTGCAGAACTCACGCGGCAACATTCAATTGTTAAAATTTGTTATCAGACGGCGACCAATCATACTACAAAACAGGCACGTAGAGAGAGAGAGAGAGAAGCGCACGGATAGCGATCATGCGTAAGCGATTAAGTGAAGCTACCGTAATCGTTAGCTCTGCAATAAAATGATGACATAACGAGCCATATAACGAATAATTAGAAGATATTGCGAACATAAAGCGGATTTCCGGTACCTCGCGCGCGCACTAAAAATCCACAATTCACTTAATCATGCCGCCAAATTTCAAGTTTTACTCATTAAGTTGCTGACTAAAAACACCATCATTAGTGCTGAAATTCTAGTAGTTCACAATACTCCTCGGAATCGTTCAGATGCTACTTCCTTCTGTTCTCAACGGGTCGAGTTGATGATTATCATGATGATTCAACTAGTGATATGCTGCGCTTGCTAGCATTGCAATCATCACGTATCTTATCGGTTAGCTCCAAAAAGTGCCATATAATCGCGCCTAGCGTTCGTTTCCATCGCGCAACCGAATGTTTGCTTATGAGATATGATTCGGGTTGAGACTCGAGAAAATAAAATAAAACCGGACCCCAAATTCCAAACACCGAGCGCCGTTCCGTCAATTGAGGCACTTGTGCTCAAATAAACCGTATTTATAACACCGGAAAGCGACGATCCAAGCAGAAGAATGCACGCAACACATAGTTTCCAACTCCTGGCCTTGATGATGTGCAATCAGTCGAATTGAATGAGTCACTGCTTGGCGCTAAAACCACGAGTTATCTATATGCCCCAGCGACGCGGTCGACTGACCGGAAGCAGCAAGCCACGATTGTCAAATGTTCTCATTTTTTTCTAGGCGATTTCACCATTTCTTATCACACATATTCGCAGAGAAAACCCAATGTGACAGTTTCCGGCTGCTCCCCGAAACCCGATCCCCTGCGCATATTTTTAGTCCCCAGAGCAAATATCATGTTCTTTCGCAATAAAATCGTTCGAATCAATCAAAAAACGTTCTTATCGGGAGAGAAGAAGAATGTCAGCGCGATCGTGTTCGTCTCCCCGCTTCGATTATTGATCTCCAAGCATCGCAACAACCGGCGAAATAGCCCGAAGCGCATTTCATTACACAACGCAGGGCGAGCAGACGCAATCGTGGTTCGGGCATCTTCACTTCTCTCCCCGGCGACGTCGCCTCCGCCCCCGGGAATCGCGGAGACGAAGCACTAAAACTGCACTCGGGCAGCGGCGCACTTCAAGAAGCGCAGCCTCCGTTCCTCTCATCTCTCTGTCTCCTCCACTCTACTCGCCGATCGAACCGTCGAGTTTTTCTTTGTGCTAGGGCCACCAGTGCGGTGGTCCCGTCGCGACGCGCCTGCTAAGCGATGCGACAAGCGTGTAGTTTGACTGAGCATCATTGAATCGTACGTCGTCGTTTCGCCGCGCGACTGGTAGCCCGACGCGACGAGACCGCCCGCCTAGAGGGAACGCGGCAACGCGACTGAAGTATCGTATTCCAAGCGACGACGCGACGTTTTTTCGCGAATCGCGTTCGCAGCCCACTTTTGGCGGCTTCCCAGGCCTTTCGACGGACAACGTTCGATCATCGCTCACCTGTCTTCTCTTATCGTCCTTTTTCTCTGCGGTCTTGGATTCTGGAGGTCCTCACGGAGTGTACAGTGACTGGTTCCCCCGCTTATTCTTCATTTCTCCTCACTTGCTTGCACATTCTGTGAAGTGCGAACGTCACCAACTTGTCGGCGTTCCCGGCCGTCCGCCACAAACGAGCGCTCGCTCTATCGTCGACCTGTGAAAGATTAACGTCGACATACTGATCCGATTGATTTTCTGGAGTTCCAAACGCGAAGTGTTCGCCGCGCCGACGTGTTTTTGACGAGAATTTCACCTAATTCCAAACGTTCGTTTCAGGTTGTACAGTGTAATTAATTGTGTATATTCCATCTTCCCCATTTTATAGCAGTTGTACAGTTTAGTTCCTTTTTGTTGTTCAAAATTCTCGCCGCTGTATATTTTGTACAAAGTTCTCAACCCCTTTCTGTATTTAACACGAGAAGAAAAAGCGTCTCTTGGTTATGGCAATGGCTGATCAACAGTGGTCCGCTAACAACTATGGCTTGTGGAACGGAGGCCCTGCAGTTAGATCTGGTATGCTGTCCTCATTACAATCCTATCAAATCAGACTTTTGTAGAGCATGCTGTGAGCAATCCGATCATGGTCGGCGCCGGAACGTCCGGAGCAGTGCCTATGATGTCGCCACGGTCTGCAGGAGAGCAAACTGGCATCTGTTTGCAGATGGTCGAAAACGTTCTCAGTTCGTCACCTGGACGCGACCCTAAATTTGTAAGTTTCTCATAAAGATCCTTTGTGTTTAAAACAGAGATTCCTTGTAGGGTTTAACACCAGGCGGACCAGCGAAGATCAAGGACCGGAAATCCAACGGCACTTCCAAGGGGGTCGAAACGGATGAAGTAAACAACGCCGCGCCGAGCACCGAACAGACGGCACCGTCCACAGGTGTGCCAGTCCCTTATGGGGATTTAGCGCTGAACATCGGATCGCCGCCGGATTACATGAATTACACCTATTTCAATCAATCCGGTTTCGGTTTCTCCAACGGACCTGGCCAATTTGGAACAACACCTACGAACTATGGCTATGGCTCGTGGGGAGCGGTTTACAACACGTCTATAGTACCGCCAGCTGATCCGGCTGCTCCTGGAGGGCCTACTGTGCAGAGGGCCAACGATCCACCGCCAACGAACGCAGCGAATCATGCGATGTACTCGACCTCACCGCCGAATATGTTCGCTATGGGGTATCCTGGGTCCAATAACATCATGGGACTGACTGGAGCGATGAACTCAATGTCCATAGCTCAGCATCAAGGACCTCCTAACAACAGACGCGACTCGTTCAGCTCAAATGGTCAGGCTATGAACGGACCTTCATACAATGCTGGTGCGCAGCATCCGATTCATAACCCTCAGCAGCCGTTTTACGTTATGACCCCGCAGAATCCACCTCTTGGATCGAGTCCCAACGTTTTCGGTATGAGTTTGTTGCTGTTGAGCTGGTAACATGGTTAATTGAAGGTTTTCCATCGTACGGTAACAGCAACATGGTCAATACTGGCAATCCAATGATGAACCAACGCAGTACATATGGCCCGCCAGCGCAGCAAATGTCATCGATGACCTACGGACCCAACGGGAACACCATGCCCTCTAATGGCCTCAACAACAACCGCCGAGTCGGATCATCATCGGGAATGAGCCGAAACGGCCTTGGCAGCGCTTCAGACACGTCCGATCGCAATTCGCTGAATCGTTCTCAACTTCTCGATGAATTCCGCAACAACCGAAGTCCTCATCTCCAACTCTCCGATCTTGGAAAACACGTCGTTGAGTTCGCGCAAGATCAGCACGGATCTCGGTTCATCCAGCAAAAGCTAGAGCGTGCAAGCCAGAAGGAGAAGCAAGCTGTTTTTGAAGAAGTGGCAGCGCATGCTCACCCTTTGATGACCGACGTCTTCGGGAACTACGTCATCCAGAAGTTCTTCGAGTACGGTACTCCGGAACAAAAGCAGCAACTAACCAACGCCATTCGCGGAAACGTCCTCAACTTGGCGCTTCAAATGTACGGCTGCCGTGTGATCCAAAAGGCACTCGAGTCGATCGATTCTCAGATGCAGTTGGAGATCCTCAAAGAGATGGAAGGCCAGGTCCTGCGATGTGTGAAAGATCAGAACGGAAACCACGTTGTCCAGAAGGTTATTGAACGCGTTGAACCCCACCGTCTTCAATTTATCATCGACGCTTTCGTGAGGGGATCGAACAACGACACTGTGAGTTGAATTTGACTTGCGTTCGGTTATTTATGCGCATATTTGTAGGTCTTCACACTATCAACGCACCCGTACGGTTGCCGTGTGATCCAGCGCGTGCTCGAGCACTGCCTCGAGGAGCAGAAGCGTCCGGTTCTCGAGCAGCTGCACACTAACATCAAGGCACTCGTGACCGATCAATACGGAAACTACGTGATTCAGCACGTGATCGAGCATGGCGCGCTCGATGACCGGGACCGAATTGTTGCCCAAATCCGCGGAGATGTTCTCAAGTTTGCTCAACACAAATTTGCTTCAAACGTCATCGAAAAGTGCCTAACGTGTGGAGCAGCTCATCACAAAAACTCGTTGATTGTCGAAGTTTGTGGAAATCCGAATGAGTAAGTTGCGCTTTCAAGATTGAGCGTAACATCGTGTATTGTAGCGGAACGCCGACTCCTCTGCTTGATATGATGCGCGATCCCTACGCCAACTACGTCGTCCAGAAGATGTTGGACGTCGCTGATAGTCCTCATAGAAAGAAGATGATGTTGGCCATCAAGCCGCACATTCCATCGCTTCGGAAATTCAACTACGGAAAACATATCATCAGTAAGTCATTGTTTTATCGCAATTCGCTCTTTCTGCCATGCCAATATACAATTTTGTATTTCTGGTGCCAAAGGAGAGCTAAATCAAAATGTCCGCTTTCTTTGAGTCATTTCACATCACAAAATGATAATTACGCAAGTGGACAACACTCAATCCCCTCTACTTTCATCAATTTAATGTTGATGTTTCAGCCAAACTAGAGAAATACTTCCAGAAGCAGAACGGAGTCAGCATCTTCTCTAGCCCAAGCGAGTTTGTTGTCAGCGACATGGTCCAGCCGCCAACTCACCCGGGCCTCGGTCAGCAACCCTTGTTCTAAACCGCCGCTCATCCCTCTCCCTCTCTCTCTCTCTCTCTATTTGTACATTTTGCCATTTTTGGTCCACTTTCCTACATACACGCTTCTTCTACACAACTGCTATTTGGAGTATAGCTCATGTACAGTCCTCGACAATTGTTGTTAACACTCACCACCACCACCGCACTAGTTATGTAAATTGTTGCACCACCGCCGCCGCACCTAACTCTCGCCTTGATTTGAATAGTGGGTAAAAATTCCTCGTATTCTCAGTCCAAAAATTTGTATATTCACTAAATCGTGCAGCTAAGCCTGCTGTGCCTCATCCGTTGCGATCATTTAAGCAGTGCATTATCCCTCCCAAATTATGCAAGAAACGCATGCAATATACATAGCCCTTTTTGTATCATACCGTTTCCTTCCTCTTTCACATGTATAGTCTCACAACCCTTACCTGTATATTTCAAGGAGCCGTTAGAGAAACCCAAAACCTTGTTGTTGTATAGCTTTGTTGTTTTTTGTAAAATTTTATACTTTGTTTTGTAAAGAATTGTTGAATGTAAAAACTCACCATGCATATATCTCTGGTACAAAGTACTCATCGCCTGTTACAGTGTGTACTACTTTCTGTATTCTCAATTTTAACGTTTGTAAGGAAAGAAATTTGAGATTTGGTCGTTGTTTTGGAGTCGTTTTGTACGCTTTCTATTTCTGTGCTAGTTGTGGTGGTTGGTTGCGATCGAGATTTCAAGATTCGTGTGTTTGCGTCTTTATGCGGCGATATTGGATCTCGAAGCGAAGGCGCAGACAACAGTAAATGTCCATTGTTAGGTCGCCACGCGGCAAGCGGATTTCTTTCCCGTTTTCGGTTTTTTACGAAATTGACACTAGAGACGGATTTGACATGATCGCAGATAGCAACCGCCATGCGCGTTGGAAGTCGAAGCTTTGGAATTGGAAATATTCTGATTTCGATCGAATTTCAGAAAAACAATGAGATTAGGAAGCATCGGTCGCCTCGGCATGGCCCGAATCCTCGGCGCCACGGGTGGAATCGGCATTGCTTCAGTAGTTTTGATCAATCGGGAGAGTAAAACGGAAGCGAAACCATGGAAAATCGAGTACGCAACCCAAAGTGCGAAGGACGAGGTGATGCTGTCGAGAAAAATTGTGAACGAACTCGATAAGACCGGCTTGAACCTGCGGTATCTATCTGTTTTTCCCTCAAAATTGGTTAATGCTTTCAATTGTAGCCTGTATCAGTATCAGACTTGCCCATACTGCTGCAAAGTCCGTGCCTTCTTGGATTACTACGGGTTCTCCTATGAAGTTGTGGAGGTCAACCCCGTTACACGCGCGCAAATCAAGTTTGCTAATGGATATCGGAAGGTTTGTTTGTTTGATTTTCAGCGACTTACAAGCGGTTTTTGAGGTTCCAATCGTGACTACCTGCTCTTGTGAGAAGCCAATCGTCGAATCATCGCTCATTGTTTCTGTTCTTACCACTTTCCTGCAACTCCCGAAGAGATCGCTGAAGGAATGCATGGACTTTTATCCTGTGATTGAAACAGTTGACGAAAAGACCCAAAAGTCAGAGACTACATACCCTAACAAATATTTTGTTATGCAAGAAGAGAAGAAGGAGTCTCAATTGGATATTCAGAATGCGCGGTTAGTCATATTTTCCGAACTATTCGATAGGAATTTCTTTTAGTGAAGAACGTGAATGGAGAGATTGGGTTGATTCCCACTTTATTCACCTTATATCTCCAAATGTATACCGAACATGGAACGAGGCGTTGGCCACATTCCAGTGGTTCAACGTCGTTGGCGACTGGGACAGAAACTTCCCCGCATGGGAGCGCTACCTCGCCGTTTACGTGGGAGCCATGGCCATGTATGCCATATCGAAGAAACTGAAGAAGCGACACAACATCGATGACGAACGGAAGTGCTTGTACGAGGCCTGTGAAAAGTGGGTAGGAGCGATCGGCAACGATCGCCGCTTCATGGGAGGCGATATGCCCAACCTGGCTGATTTGGTATTAACATCCCTTTTTGTCATTATTTATTTTCCGCTTTAAGGCGCTTTTTGGAGCAATGAACTCATTTGTGGGCTGCGAAGCTTTCAAGGAGATGCGTGAGAATACTTCTATCGGTCCATGGTTTGATGCCGTGAAGAAGGCTGTGGAGGAGAGGCAAGGATCGAAGTTCTTGGCAGCGCGAAAGAAGTAGCAACGTAGTATTTTTTATATTTTTTGAATAAAGTAGATTGGTGGATGATGTGAACACTCCGATTTCATGTGACCTCTTGTCCAGCAGACCACAAGGTCAGCCCTGTGCGCAATTTCTCGCCTGTCGCCATTGCCCAAAACGGCGACAGCAGTGCTGACCTACTCGAGCCTCCCTCTGTGGGCCTCAATCTTTGTTTGTTTAGCCCTCTCACTTTCAAAGTTTGTGTTTCGCTCCCTCTGCACTTGCGTCCCCGAAGGCTATAAGCTCCGCCGTCTCTCCATTCTCCTTATTTTAGCGCTCATATCGCTCCCGGGTACAATTCTCTGCGAAGCGAAATCGATTTGCGCGCATCTGGAAGCGCATTAGCATAGGCCGCCGCCGTCGTCCGCTAATTAACGCGCACATCGGCGTCGTTTTTTCGTCCGTCGCCTGTGTGACCCTTTGGCCCATCTCTTTATTCATGCGAGCTCGACGTGTTTTTGTGAGCTCCATTCTTTATTCATGGAAATTGCAAAGAACTCGCGGAAACGTGACGTCCGCCGCTCCATTATCGGGGGTTTTAATCGCCCTGAGGCGCAGACAGGTTTGTCTACAAAAAGGTCATTTTCTTGACAAGTCTGTTCTGAATTGTTTGATGAGACGCGTGCGTGGTGTTTGCACTTTGGTCGGATCGATTGTGTTGCCACAGCGATCATTTTTATGAGCTTTGAAAGTGTCGGTGAGGGGACGACCGAACCCGTGACGGTTTTTGATGTTTTGGGATTTGTGGGGACTGAAAATGTAGTATTGGGGGACGCTTTGAGCGTTTCTGGAATGAAAATTCACATGCATTGGATAGCGGCTGGTAAATTCATTGTTTTTGGGTTGCTTTTCTGTGATGCGACGAGAAAATCCGTTTCATCCGATCGAAGTTGAGGTTTTCGAATATTTTCTATCGGAATTTATCGCACGTGTTTTTTAATAAATTGCTGTATGTGGTGGTTGCCTCCCGGTTGAATTCGCAGCGATTGAGTGAAGCAAGATAAGCCAGATATGTCGTGGTCGTTAGCACACTGCCAATTTGAAGTACTGGAATCCCTTCTACCCACAATGCTATCCAGTAATTCGTGCCAAACGAATCAATTTGCAGTTGAGCGAATTAATGCAGAGCAGTCAGCACTTCTGTGCCATGCGAAATAATCGCCGAAAACATTCCAAACACTTAAATGCATCCGGGTTGCGTGACGATCGGCGATATTTCTTCTCAATTGCACCCAATTGCACGAACGCCACTTCAGCAGAGCGAAAAACACGCAGAGATGGAAATCGGCTATAATCTGGCTGAAGTGTTTGATGAACCGATCCAGCGCGTCGATCGCGAGCTGCTTCGCAAACTGTACAACCGCCGATTTTTCGCAGTACAGGAGGCGATCGACAAATTGGGAGCGCTGTCTTCGAGGGTTGAGTCAACGTTGTTCATGGGAGTCGATGAATCGCTCCATTTTAGGAACAAGGTCTCAGACGCATTCTCACATCGTACGACAAACTGCTCGAGTCGGAAGAGGAACAGATCATCTATGTAATGTGGAAAAAGCACCCTACAGCAACGTATGAATTCACGTGTATGTCACATAAATAATGAATACGGTACCTAGGAATGCGTCGATTGTGGTGGCGATGCTGAAAGTAGGATTCAAGAGTCTCTACCTCTTTGACTCGGCTATGAACGCGTTCCAGGAGCGAGTCTTCAGCGTTCTCGACTTTTACGTTTATCACTCGCTACAGAGACAAGGAAACGGTCATCAACTGTTTGATTTCATGCTGCAGGTAAGCTACGAAGGGATTACGGTAATGCCAGAGCGTTGTTTTCAGAAAGAAGGCATCTCAGCTGTGCAGTGCGCCATCGACAAACCGTCTGATTCGCTGGTGAAGTTCATGAGCAAGCACTACGGCCTGGTGAATCCAATGTGGCAATCGACCAACTTCGTCGTCTACCCGGACTTCTTCGCCGACAAAGACGCGATTTCACGCGAGACGCCGAGGACTCCGCGCACAGCGAGCGCATCGGAGAAGTCGCGATGCGTCGCTCAGGCGCCGCTTCACCATGTAAGCGCAGAGGCAGAACGCAATTCAATTAAAATTTCAGCGCAAACCAAGCAGAGACCGAGCAGAGTCGGTAAGCGGCCTTCTGTACGGTACTGCCGCTCTTCCTGCGCGAATCTCCGCAGCGCCGGACACTCCGCAAGGTCGCAGAAACACCCGCGACTTCGGTCACCAACGATTGTGGTGAACACGCAACGCTGATCTCATACTATTTATGCTGCCTGCGAGCTTGCAGAATAAACGAAAAACACAATATTGTATCAGGAGTGTTGTTGTGTCGCTACTTTCTCATATTTTCACAAAATTCAAAACATTCGACCTTTCAAAGTGCACTTCACACAAAACCGTCAACGATGCGCGCCGACACTTTTAACTCCTTTGTGTCGCATGGGAACTCAAGAAGGGAACTTGGACTTTCCCGAGCCCCGAGAAATCAAGGAAGATTCGTGAACGTGAACGTTGTCCAATGAATTCGTTCAAATCGACTCACCATGACGAACGTTCAATCTGTTCTGACCGTAAAGAAGGACAGAGAATCTCAGCGGAGGAAATGCATCGCGGAGAAAATCGCCGAACTGAAGCGTCTTCTCAACGAAGAGGATTCTGTAAATCGCGAGAATTCAGAAATTCTCGAAGTGTTCGAAGACGTTCTCTGCGTATTTCGACGGAAACTGGCTGTGGTCAAAGGAATCAACGAGAAAAAACTCCATTTTGTGTTTGCCGACGTGGAGTCGAAGCTAAAGCGTCGAGTAAGTCGCAATATCCTACTGAACTTTCACTGAAATTTGCTTTTCAGTGCACTCGTCGCCAGCAAAAGGAGCATGAACGACGCAAGCGCCTCAACAACTGCTATCGCTCCTTAGCGAAGCTCTGCGAACTGTTCGAATGCGGCAAAATGTGAGTGTAGCGTAGTGAGGAAGGCAGTTTACGACCTCCCGCTTTGTTTAGACACAAAACGGACAAATTGTCGATTCTGCAAAAGACTGTCGACTCCCTCAGGAAGCTCCTTATCACCACGAACACCGACTGCAAAAGCTCCGCTCAGCAGTTGCCATCGTCGCCACCGCTTGCCTTCCCATTCGCGTACCCTTTTTCGCTCCTCTACCCCTTCCCACTGACCTATCCGCTGCT
Organism: Steinernema feltiae; assembly: GCA_007213375.1. Taxonomy (NCBI): domain Eukaryota; kingdom Metazoa; phylum Nematoda; class Chromadorea; order Rhabditida; family Steinernematidae; genus Steinernema; species Steinernema feltiae. Next base: position 50,448 of record MQUG01003533.1, read on the forward strand.
TTTTGTTCCGCCGTTTTTTCCTTCCAAGTAGCGCCGCTGTTTATGGTGAGCTGATGTGCATGACTGTGAGTGATCGTTGCGTTGTAATCTCCGATAAACTTATTTTTGTGTGCGGTGCGCAACCACTGTATCTTATCGATTTGCTCTATGATAAGCAAGCACAGTGGAACAAGAGAAAAGGAGCCTCCGAAGAAGTCAACAAGCAGTCATTTCACTCGTCCAGGCCGCTGTGGCACCTACCGTCCGGCAACGCTACTACGCGAGACAAACATCGGCGATTTCTGTGCGAATTTTAGAGATTCAGACATTGCTGGCATGTTCGTCTCTCGAAGTTACGTTGTGCTTACATCGAAATATTCAATTTATTGCAGAACTAACGATGGTTTGTGCTTGCGTGTCGCTTCCCAACTTCAGGGCTAGTGTGAATCTTGATATCAAATGTTCAAATGACTTGTTTCTTCTTATGCATCCGGCCCTCAGTCTCGGTCGCTTCTTCGCTACTTCCTGAATCAACGCGCTTTTCGAGTTTTGGAGCGCCTCAGCTCGTCAATTTTTGGGAAGTCGATCTTCTTGAACTCAGTTAGCTGACGAAGGGATGCGAATCGTCTGTGATATGTATTACCAGGGAATATATACCCGGAAATCTGACGTTCCTGGATCGAGGCTGATCGTGAAATGTAGCATACTGATTGTGAGGGAAGTGAGCATGAGCTCCAATAAACCGCCTCCTTCTTCGCGCGCCTGTAAAACATGAGCTTCTTCAGTCGCGGTCCGCGCTGTTCAGAATTTTCTTCACTGGTTGTTGATTATGTGGCATTGCAAACGTTTGGCTCTACAAAGAAGGAAATAAAGGATTCGCATTTCGTTTAGTGATGCGACGTGCCCGTGGAGTCGACGGATTTCGAACGCTGGAAATGTCATACGTTCAAACTCGCCGATCAGTACCGTTCGCTCGGCCAGAAGGCCACAATTCCTTGTTTCCGTGGGTAGTTGCGGTCAAATTGAGGTCGCGAAGAAAGCTCATTGTGTCGGAATCACGCGAAAAGCCCGTTTCAATCGCGCGCGATTGATTCTATTTGAATCTGTAGGGTTTTGCCATTATAGGTGAACTGGCGTAAGCGATGAGAGCGCTCGCTAATGTAAATAAGACTAGGAGGCAGGACCAGCTATGCGCTATATTCGCTCGGGAGGATCTGAACGGATTTTGTACCCTTGCTCGGGTACTCGGGTGTAAAAACATCGCGATCTGAACATTCTCAATTGTTTTGGAACGCTCCAAATCGGTCAGATCAGATTGCATTGCTACTTGAACTTTGCGTGATCAGTGATGTTTATTTTCAAGCAACGCGGCGCCCTTCGACCCCGATCACAGAACACCCATTCATCTGAACGTAGATGTGCGGCTCTCCCATTCGCGAAGAGCACGAGGGTTGCGGCGGCTGCCGGGTCGCTGACGGCAACACTGATTCAGTTTCTATTTTTTGGGATTGCGACGCAACTAATCGATTGGCAGCGTTTGTTTTTCTTAAGTTTTGCTTGCGCAAGCGAAGGGAGCGCTGATTTGTGACTTGGACAGAGGTATTTGGCGTTTTTTAAAGTTATTCTTAGCTGTTTGAGGCTCGTTTTGCCTAGTTTTCTTTTTCGCAGGGGTATTTGTTACTTCGTTCGCCAAGCGCGTGTAAACTGTTTTACTTAGGGCTGAAATTAACTTTGAATTTTACAGATGCTTTCGTCAATGAAACAATTCTCCGGGGTGTCCGCCACCGCATTGAAGCAATCCGGACGTTTCCTCTCTGCCGGTGGTGTCGTGAAGCCCCGCGCTGATGAAGCAGCTCCCCCACCTCTTCAGCAGCTCAGCGAGCAAGAAATTGCTCTTCGCGATACTGGTATGGAAGAACTTTTTAACGCGTTTCGTATGTTCATGTTCAGTTAAGCGGTTCTCGCACGATGTAGTGAAGCCGCTCGTTCGTGAAATGGACGCCACTTCCACTTTCCACCCGTCCATAATCCAGGGTGCTTTTGACAATGGAGTAAGCTAGTAGTAAATCAATACCCGGTTCACCATAGGTTGGTACTTTAGCTTATGGGCGTTGAAGTTCCCTCCAAGTATGACGGACCCGAAGCCTCTTTCTTTGATGTCGTACTCATCGTTGAAGAATTGGCGAAGATCGATCCCTCTGTTTCCGTTTTTGTTGATGTTCAGAACACTTTGGTTGCTCCCCTCATTATGCAACACGGAACTGAAGATCAAAAAAAGAAGTACCTCACCCACATCGTCAAAGACTGGGTTGGAGGATTCTGTCTGTCCGAAGCTAGCAGTGGATCTGACGCATTCGCTTTGAAGACTGTTGCGAAGCCCGATGGAGATGATTATCTTATTAGCGGATCCAAGCTGTGGATCACAAACGCTGGTCACGCCAAGTTCTTCCTCGTGATGGCGAACGTCGACCCCTCGAAGGGATACCGCGGAATCACCACATTCCTTGTCGACACTGACATGCCCGGCGTTTCCATTGGAAAGAAGGAAGATAAGCTTGGAATTCGTGCCAGTAGCACTTGCCCAGTTCATTTCGATAATGTTCGCGTTCCCAAATCGGCTATCCTCGGACAAGTTGGCAAAGGTAAGATAGTATTTATAAGCATGTGAATGCAGGAAGGCTCATTGTACAGGATACAAGATGGCCATCGAATGCCTGAATGCTGGTCGGATTGGAATCGGCGCTCAAATGATTGGACTTGCTCAAGGTTGTATGGACGCGACCATTCCTTATCTGCAAGAGCGCAAACAGTTCAACTCGCGCCTTATTGACTTCCAAGGAATGCAACACCAAATCGCCGAAATCGCTTGCGAGCTCGAAGCCGCTCGCCTCCTCGTATACAATGGAGCTCGCATGAAGCAGGCGGGAATCCCTTACGTCAAGGAAGCGGCTATTGCCAAGCTTTATGCTTCCAATGTCGCCACGAAAACCACTAGCAAATGCGTTGAATGGATGGGCGGCGTCGGCTTCACGAAGGAATTACCCATTGAGAAGTTCTATCGTGATTGTAAAATCGGTTAGTGATTTCTTAACTGATTACAGCAGTACACACGGAAATTTCAGGAACGATTTACGAAGGAACATCGAATATTCAGATGAATACGATCGCTAAACTGGTTGATGCGGAGTACCGTAATTGAACGGATTCTTAAAATTAAAGTGCCTTTTCTGATTTCGAATAGGGTTGTATTGCAGGTTTTTAATTAAAGTGTAACTTATGAATTCTTTTGGAACCGTCATTCCCATTCCGCTGATATCAACTTCTAGACATTAGCAATTTGATCAGACTTTCCGACTCACACATGTTGATAATCAGTTTAATGAGATTGACTGACCAGAGAGCGGCTGCTCGCAACTAACCCGAAGATGTCTCGCTCGTCTCCCTTCATGATGCTCATCCAGAATCTCCTGATTCTCTGCTTCATCGTCTTCTGCATCTACGCCGGCTTTCAACTTTACGTCGACCGAGCCGATCGCATGCGTCGCGGGGAGAAACTGGAGCCGCTCACCATCAGCGATGTTCTTCACGGACGAAGACCTCGTGGAAACACCGACAGTGAGCGATCCGCATCCGAAACATCGTTGAAGTCGAAATGAAAGATGCTGATAAGTCGTCAATAAAATGATCTTATTTGTCGTATTTGTTGTCGCGTTGAGTGAACCGAGAGTCCGCGCGACCTCTTGTTTTTGTCATTTAGTTGATCGTCGTCTCCCTTTACGATCGATCTTCTGATAAGACTACAACTACACAAATTGCGTTGTTGTGGTCCATCCGGAGTTCGCAGACCGCAATCCATTCGGCCAAAATGGACGCCGTGAGGAATCCTCGACTTCACCTCGGAGTGCTCTGTGCTGCTTTGTGGTTCGTGAATGCGCGCAGATCAGCGTGGATTTGGACGTTGGTCGGCTACGTTGTGCTCCGTCTTCTAACGAATAAGACCGCGCGAAAGTGTTTTCAAACGCTTCCGAGGGACTTGAAGTGAGTTTTGATTTGCGGGCTTTTCGGCGGTCAGGTAATTTCCCTAAAATCTCAATTTCAGAGGCGCAAAAGCGCTCGCGGTCATAAAATACGTCGCGGGCAGAGCCTTCCGCGCAAATCGCCCGGTCGCGACGTACTTCCTCGATTGGGTGCAGAAATTCCCCGAGAAGGAAGCCGTCGTAGAAGTCGACACTGATCGCCGTTTCACCTACAAACAGCTCAACGCACTCGCCAACAAATACGCGAATTACTTCCAGGTATCTCTCTCCTCCTCTGATCTCCATCACCCCCAAATTTCAGTCAAAAGGCTACAAAAAAGACGACGTGATCGCTTTGTACCTCGAAAACAGCGCTGACTACATCGCGCTCTGGGTTGGATTGAGCAAGCTAGGCGTTGTAACCGCGTGGATCAACTCGAACTTGAAGTTAGAGCCTCTGGGACATTCGATCAGCGTTTCGAAATGCAAAGCAGTGGTTACAAACGCGAATTTGAGTCCACGTAAGCGTGACGATTCAGGCTGACTTGATTTGATAAATTGCAGTGTACCACGACGCTGTCGAAAAAGGTGTGATAGCAGAGAATCTGGAAGTTTTCCTTCTGGAAAACGATGATCTGAGAACGTCGTCGAATGAAGAGCCTACAGTAAGCGAGGGTCCCGATTTTAACAGTTAGTGTTTTATTACGGACGTAAAAAATTGTACGTTGGATCGATTTCAGGCGTACTGTGCTACGTTTACACGAGTGGAACAACTGGAAATCCGAAACCAGCGGTTATAAGGCACTCAAGGTTAGTTTGGAGAGTGGAGATCGAGGGAATTCGAATGTATTCCTCTCCAGATTCTACTTTTTCGCTACGGCGACGCATGTGAGCTTCGGATTAGTTGCAGAAGACCGCTTCTACACTACGATGCCGCTGTATCACGCTGCAGCGGGAATTATGGCCGGTGGCCAGACCGTACTGCATGGTATTAAATTGCGATGACTTGATCAGCGCTACAATTCGTTTCTTCAGGTTGCACGCTCGTCCTCAAAAAGAAATTCTCTGCGCGAAACTTCTGGAAAGACGCGATCCGCTTCGACGTCACAGCGAGTCACTACATCGGCGAGATCTGCCGCTACCTCCTCGCTCAACCCGAATCCCCCGAAGAGCGGCAGCACAAAATCCGCGTAATCTTCGGAAACGGCCTCCGTCCAGCGTTGTACGAAGAATTTCAACGCCGGTACGGTATCGCTCGCATTGTCGAAGGGTACGGTAGTACGGAAGGCAATTCGAACATTGTCAACATCGATTCGCGACCTGGAGCGTGCGGTTTCATGCCGATCGCTCCGTTTTTGCGCTCGATTCTGCCGCTGCGGCTTGTGAAGGTCGACGAGGACACTGGGGAGATTGTCAGGGACGAGAACGGGTTGTGCGTGCCCTGTGTGCCGGGAGAGACGGGCGAAGCTGTGGGGAGAACGAAAAAGAACGATCCGATCAGTCATTTCGAAGGTTAGTGTGCTTTTATGCAGCCCTAAACTTGTGAATTCAGGCTACGTGAATAAGGAAGACACAGAGAAGAAAGAGCTCCGCGACGTCATCGTCAAGGGCGACCTGTTCTTCAGCTCCGGAGACATTCTCTACTGGGACGACCTCGGCTATCTCTACTTCAAGGATCGGCGCGGTGACACCTACCGCTGGAAGGGAGAGAACGTCAGCACCATGGAGGTTGAGAACATTCTTCAACCCGTGATGAGCGTCGAGGACGCGACTGTTTACGGAGTCGAAGTTCCAGGTACCTTTGAACGAAGTCTTTCTCATTTAAATAAGAATTCTAGGCCATGAAGGACGCGCGGGAATGGCAGCTTTGGTTCTAAAAGATGGGTTTGACTTGGAGGTAATTTCGAGTTACCAAGGAATATACGAAACGACCTTTTCCAGGATGTTTTAACCGAAATCTCCTCTCGTTTAACGGAAAACCTGGCCGTCTACGCAATTCCCGTCTTTCTAAGAATTTGCAAAGAGATCGACAGGACAGGAACGTTTAAAATCAGCAAAGCGAAACTGCAGAAGGAAGGATTCGAGAAGTGCTCCGGTGACAGAGTCTTCTATTGGAACGTTTCACAAAAGCAATACGCCGTGATGGACGAAGCGATGCAAGCCGAGATCGTTTCGGGAAAATACACAAAAATCTAACCAAAAAGTGATACGAACTGTTGTAAAAAAACCATAAATTCGCACGTAGACGTGGTTTCGCATATTTCGATTGATACAAAATCGGTTCATTTGCAGAAACTAACCGTTTGCGATGTCAATGAGTGCTGAAAATCCACGCGAAGAGAAGAAGAGCCAACCAGTGGCCTTCGTGGACTTTGTCGACGTCCTCAGTCTGGGCGTCCTCGCAGGATTCGTCGTCTACTTTACCAAGTTCGGGATTAACTTCATGTTGCCTACAATTGCGCAGTTCGCCTTGATCCTTGTCGTCGTACTGTGGTTCCTGATGGAGAACACCACCGATTCCTGAGATTTGCGGAGATTATGTGTGGTTTGAGATAATAAATAGCTGACTTGTAAACTGTTCTGTGGGTCGCTTTTCCATCTGCGCAGCGTCCTAAATCCTTCTGCATCATCTATCTGTTCGGTTCTTGTTTTGACCTTTGTAGACACTTCCGCGCTTCCAACTGATCAGTTTCAACCTTCTGCGACCTTCCGCAAACTTCCACAGACGCGTTTCCGTCTGGAATTGTGCAAATAAACCTCTCGATTGTCACGTAATTTCACTCATTCCCTGTCGCATCGGCTGCAAAGATGTCGCAGTCGCCGGAGGCTCCACGCCTTAAATATACGATTATCAATCCGTCTCTCACCCAACCGAAGATGTTATGCTCCAGTGACGACGAGTCGAAATCGCGCGGATCTCCGAAGCCAAAGTCGCGAAGCCGCTATCGACCGCCGTTCGACTTTCCGCGATCGCCAATCCCCAAGGAGAGCTACCCGGTCGCCCTGCAGAAGCCGCAGTTCGTGCTTCCACCGACTGCATCGGATACGCCGCTGATCGTCGTCGAGGGCGTCACCACGGACGGCGATGCCTTGACGCGCGAATTCATTGAGCTTACGGCGATCAACGCGGAGGATACAATTCGCTGCGAGAAGAAGACGGCGACGGACTCTGTGGCGGAGAGCGACGCGTCCATCTGGGATTGTGCTGAGGATTCTGCCGGCGAGGAATACGCGTTCCCGAACCACGAAGAAGTCTTCTTGGGTTGCAGCGCTGATGGGAAGCCGATCCACCTGGCCATGTGCATCAATGAGCTGAATCACATCGTCCTGATGCTCACGCACGACGTTTCGGTGGAGATTTCGTCAAATCGCCAAGTGAGGATGTGCATTGACGGCAAAGCTTCGTGCACGATGGATGAAGAAGGCCGCTACGCCGCTCTGCACCACCCGAAGATTGAATTGGTCCAGGAAGGACTCAACGTGAGTTTCTCGTGGTTATAGCCGCTAAGCGCTCTTTTTCAGATGCTTCTCGATGTACGCGACGGTCCGAAGATTCGCGCAGACGATGAATCGCTGATTCACATATGGACGAGCCAAAAGAAGCAGAAACCGATGATTCATACCATAAACGAGTTGATGCCAAATCACTCGCATGCCCATCGCGACTTTTATGTCGCCGCCGACAATTTCTCACTTCGCACGGAATCCGACTTTACCGTTGGAATGTTTCTTGAGCGCGAATCAACAGGGCTGCTTTCCGCGCAGGTGAACGAAGCAAATCGAAGACAGGCACTCTACAGCATACGATCTTCGCGATTTATCCAGAACGGTTAGTTGTATTTTTCTCGTTTCCCCGCTTTATTCCGTAAATTCCAGGAGAATTCGTGATGTACCTCGTTGGCGGTGTGAAAGTTCGCCATAGTTTGATAACCGGTGACACGCGCGTTTACGTGAACCACAATCTGATGTCTTTGAAGAAGCACTCGCTCGCCGCAACCATTCAGTCGCCATACATCGACTTTACCATCGACCGCGCTTGGCAGTTTCGCGCGATTCTTGGAGAACGCTGTATTCAAACATCGAATGACGACCATTTGGAAGTTTTGATGGCCAACGGATTCGCTCATCACTTTGACATGATAAATGTCACTGCAGTTGACAGTGTTGAATTGTAAATAAATCAAATCTTTTTAAATCAATATTTAAAATCAAACTATTACAACACAAATTATGTGGTGGTCTCAGACCTTCCAACGAGGCTGCGAAGCGTCGGCCCCATTCATCAGCTTCTTATTCGTCAGCCTTTCCGAACGGCGGACAAGAGGTTCACCGCTCCTAAAGCAAAGCTCAACCAGTCATCAATTAAACAAGAATGGGACATACTTGGGTGCGGTCTTGACCACTTCGTTTTGAACAGGCATAGATCGTCGAACAGCCGCCTTACGCGCTGCAAAGTTGAAGGGTATAGCCTTTTGTTCAGGCATTACTGGCCTTTTCGGTCTAGTCTCCTCAGCTCTAAACGCCAAATCATTAGTGAACATAAATAAATCTCAAGACAGACGGTTCAACAGCTGCAAGCCGCACTGGCGACTTTGAACGTCCACGTACTGGTCGAGTCGTATGTTTTGAAGGATTTACTACCGCAAAAGTGTCGAGTCGATCTGAAACAATTGTTAGACTAAAGCGCCAGATAAAGGAAACATACAAAGCTCAGAGAGACTGCGCCGTTGCCCAGAACCTTTGAGTTCCTTCTTCGGCTCGCTTTTCTTCGGCTCGCATTTCTTCGGCTCGCTTTTCGTCAGCTCGCTTTTCGTCAGCTCGCATTTTTTCGGCTCGCTTTTCTTCGGCTCGCATTTTTTTGGCTCACATTTTTTCGGCTCACATTTTTTCGGCTCACATTTCTTCGGCTTGGTCTTCTCGTCGGTAAGCTCCAAAAACGAGCTCTCAATTAACGATCGGTCAAAGAATGAGTCGCCTATGCTATCATTTAGAGATGCTGGGCCGTCGGGACCCAGTGGAATGTAGCAGGGGACCGACGGGATATTGTATTTGTCCTCAGCCGATTTTACAGCAGTCGATCTGCGAACGACTGTGGGTTTGAACATTCTGTGAAATGAAAAATATATCAAGACAAGTAAACAAATTCCAAAAACTTGCAACGGAATATCCGACAGCGCGCCACAATAATTGGAAATTATACGCGTTGAGGAAATGCAAATCCAGATTTCGCAACAACAAAAAACAGAAATAATAGCGGCAGCTGCAACCGTGCGATATTTACCGTACCTCTTCACTGATTCCTCAGGAATGTGGAGTGGCGGAAGTTGAACACGCGTTCAGGGAATCAGGCTGAAAATCGAAAATGACTCTTTGGAATTGTACCATTGTACCAGTTGCTCGCAAACTTCTTTTGCATCGTTCATCATTCTTATGTGTTGATTCTCGTCGATTCAGGGTCGCAAATGCATGTCAACGAGCCGTTACACGTTCCAGCATATGACACCGACGGCTACATCATCCTTGACGGTCGTTCGGCATTCGTGCACCATGACGAGGAAGAGGCGATGACTTCTAACCGACACGAACAAGACATGTCACGAGAGGTCAGTCATAGAATTTTCAGAACTGATTTTGATTATTTAACGTCTAGAGCATCGAATGTCGTACCTTCGGCCGCTTGGTATATAACGAGCTCTGTGTACCGCAGGAACAGGACTTCAACTGCATTAAAGTGTTTGCAGAACAGAAACACGATAAAGCATTCGTTTTGGGCACGAAACTCGGTGAAGGACAGTTCAGCAAGGTCTACGTTGGGTGGCTGAAAAATCAACGTGTAAGCATTGCTTCCCTTGAAGAATTCACAATGTTGGCAAGTTCAGATGGCGGTCAAGTCGATGAGATTGACCGATATTGGAGAAGAATATCTGAAAAAGTTTTTGCCTCGTGAGATTGACTGCTGGCAACGCTTCGATCATCAGAATCTCACGCGACTTTTTGGTCTTGTTCGCGGACAAAACTACGTGGTCATGTTCACCGAGCTTGCGCCGTATGGAGATCTGCTTCGTGTGGTTTTGCTAATGGAGAAAGTTGGCTTCCTTAAATCCACTTTCTGGATGTCGCAGATTGTCAGGGCCGTCGACTACCTTCATGCTAGCGGAATCGCCCACAGAGATTTGAAACTGGAAAATTGTCTTCTGTTTGAGAACGAAGTTGTGAAAGTGACGGACTTTGGATTTTGCGCACGTGTGGGTTCTTTTATCTAAATCGCATGAATTTTGCGTTCTTTTTAAAGATGCGAGATGCTCGGATGATGTCGACTACTCACTGTGGATCGCGACTTTACTCCGCACCTGAGATTCTCGAGAACCGCGAGTATAATCCGTTCAAGGCTGATGTGTGGTTGGAAAAACCCGGATGAATATTTCCATCTTTATCAGGTCACTTTAGGTCTCTTGGAGTCATAGCTGCCACACTCGTTAACAACACGATGCCGTTTTACGATAACCCGGATGATCCCACTCATCATCACGTCCTTGAACAACAACGAAAAAGCGTAATCTCCGTTCCGTTAGATTTTGGAAATATGTGCCAGTTTTCGATCAACAAACTGCTTACTTACGACTCAAACAAACGTCCCGACATCCATGCAGCAATGTTGTTGCCGTGGTGGCGTCGCCTGACCACATCGAAGAAGTCTTTAGCTCAACAGAGGTTGGATATTTTCCACAAATAATTGTTTTTTGTAAGTATCTAATAACGTGTCCTGACTAATATATTTGTTCCAATAAATTCAGCTATATAGAAACGTATTTCTTTTCATGTTGCAGATGTTCGCGATAAAGAATGCCGTTTGGAAATCAGGTCAAATCAGGCGTCAGGCCAACTTGGCACCTGGCCGGCGCGGCGCAGTAGAGATATAATATATCATGCCGGGAACTCGGCTAGACTCAGATCTCCTGTCCGAGGCTTCTCCACTCTCCACCGCGGCATTGCATTGTCACAGCGGAGCGACCGACTCGTCGACCAATTACTTTGACGCTACTTGACACACAATCAATCAACAATACAACAAGAACAGAACAAAGAACCATTAAATTTTTTTTATTACATACGTGTTCCGTTTCAGGAAGATTTTAAGGTTGTGCTCGTCGTGCTCGATATTTGGGGATCTGTGTTATTCTTAGGTTTTGCTTTCCACTGAGTAGGAGGGTCCCCGACATCGACAAACAAATGGTAAAAGAGCGGCTTCAATTCAACTTTCTTGATCTTCCACTTCGGATTGTTTAGTCCGTCTTCTACCATATTCGTCACAGTATTATTCAGAAGCTTGCGACTGAAAACAATCCGGCTAATCTGATGCTCCTATATAAGAATCTTACATTAGCTTTCGATTTCCTTTAGATGAGGAATATCGAGAGAGGTGTTTAATCATCGTATAGCGGTCTTCTTTCCTTGGTCGCAAAATATCCATTCGTTGAATTATAATTCGTATTGCCATGTCATCATCTTCTCCGCCCCATGTCCAGTACTCGCTGGAGTATCCATTCACATGGACGAAGTCGGCAACGTTAAATGCAAGCACGCCTCCAACAAGTCCATCATATAAGAGGCTGCAAGTGTAAAAGCGTTTAATGCGAAAACATACAACCTACTTATATCCAAATTTGTTCACATAGGCTCCAAGATGACCAGCGAATCCTCGTTGTGGACATCTATATGGTATATCCAAGTTTTCAGGAATCATGTCCACGTCATGGAATATGACACAATCAACGCCGAACTTCTCTGCGAATGTAAAACCAGCATTCATGATTCTTCCTTTGTTGAACAAATCATCGCCTATCTAAGCCTACAGGTTGGATGCTAGTTGAACAAGTTGTAAAATACCTGTTCGCTCACGATAAATCGGAAATCCAGCTGCTGGTGTTTAAGGAGTGGAATCAAGTACGTCAAAATCAAAACCAAATGCTCCGAACGATCTCTGTACGGGATGATGATTGCAACTTTCTGCCTCGCCGAGCAATTTACTGGCTTCCAGTTCCCACCGGGACTTATTTCTGGGAAAATGTCGACCGTCTCTTCCATTATTAAGTCCGGCAGGACCAGAAGCCCTAAGCTGAGTTTTTCTCCATACGGCGCAGGTTCGGAACAATTGAGGAATTCCAGATTCGGTTCTACCATTTCGCGAGGTTGCCGTGGTTCGTCTAGCTCGAAGAAACTGAAAATAAAGTTACAAGTTTGAAGCTCATAGATTCTTCAATGCCTACGCTTCGTAATCATAAAAGGGATGTCCTGATGTTAACGAAGTCGACTGCGTTTCCGGCTCCTCCCTAAAATTGAGAGAAAAAATAGAAAGAACAACGAACGAAGAATTCTTACTGAATCGGACTACGCTCATTTCTTCTGCATTGGAGACTCGCGATGATTATTAAAGCAACGAGAGCAGCGAAAACTGCCCACGTTTTCCTTCTCGGAAAACGGAAAATCCGCATGGCGGCTTTTCTGAAAATTGAATCATTCGAAGAAAGCAAAAATTCGCAATCAGAATACTTTCACGCTTTCACGTTTCAAACGCGCCCACAGCCTGAAATGAACGCTAAAAAATAAAAAGAACTGACCGTTGGTAAATCGTAACAAACAACCGACTTGAAAGGAGCAAAAGAAGGCGACTGCCTTCGTTTCCACGTGCAGCAACGTCATCGGCGTCTGATCTGCATTCCTCACAAACAAGCAGTCTGTGTCTCGGAGTTTGGTGTACACGGAGAATGTTCCTCCATTTTGCATTCCTCCCAGTTGACCGGTCAGTCGATTGCGCGACCTCTTCGCACACTCGCAAACAATGTGCACCGGGAAGGCGAAGAAGGAAAACGTTGGGAAGAAATCGCACCAAAAACAAGTAAGTTCTCTCCGCTGTGAATTTATGGACTCTTCCAGTTTATCAAGACGCCGGATTCACGCTCTCTTGATGGAACGACATCGGATGAACACACAAAAGGGACTCCAACCGGTGGACCCACTGGCATGTGCCAGAATTGCCTCGTGATTTCTGAATGATCCATTTCCAGCACAAGATAACACGTCGAAGATTCCACAGATGAAGACCGCGGAGGTCTCGAATCAGCATCCCATTCAATTGGACCCAGAAGCGGATAAAACGAAGCCAAAGCCCGAGAAGAATGGAAAGAAAACGGATACGAAGGCAGCAAAGACTCCCGGGAAAGCGAGATCCCCGTCTGGGAAACAACGCCTGCAGAGCACCCGAGTCTCCGAAATCGAAGATCAGCTCCCCTCGGGGACTTCAAACTACTCGCTGGTCGACAGCAAAATGAAACAAGGCACCATGGTAAGCTCTCTAGCTGACTTTGTCATTTTGAGCTTCCTTTCTTGTAGCAGAAGACACAGGCTGTGGAATACTCGCTGATCAAAGAACAGAAGACGCAAAGAACACAGAGAACGCAGCGAACGGTCGGTTCGAAGGAACAGGGAGAAGATCGGACGCAGTTTTCAGAGAAATGAAATGGTGCTTTAGAAATAAATTTATTGCTTGCTGCGTTGTGGGCAGAAAACTGGTACGCAGCTGTTGCCGATGCGGAAATCAAAAGAAAAATTGCAAACACATGAAAAAAATTTAAACTCGAATATGAAAATTTCAAACTGACAATAAGCTTAAAACATGGAACTATTGTTCATACAATGACATATATTTTACCCGCTGGTACCGCTCTGACCTGTCAGGCTTGAAGGGTCTCTTGATCATCGACAGAGAGTCTTGCGAGGGGTCATAGGCTGGATTCCAGAAGCGTTGTGTCAAGTCGTACACGTCATCTTGGTTGAGAAGGTCCCGTTCAGCGTACCTCGTTAGATGTCGCAACCACTCACCGAACAAGTTCTCATTAGCCAGCGCCTCCCGATTTGATGACAAAAAACGTCGCTGAATTGACAAACCAGACTGATCAACACCACAAAGTGTCATCCTTACCATAGTGCTGTAATGTGCATACGGAAAAGGGCCGCATTCCTTAATCTCCTGGGAGTAAAACGACCACCACACCTTAAAGTATTTTTTCGATTCTTCTGTAAGATCTTCAATTCGATCTATGTCCTAAATCACGAAGATATATATATGTCAACTTTCAATTCCAGTCATACCATGAAGGACTTCTCCTTGAGCCAATCCGAATGCAAATCTTCGAACTTTGCATTGTGGATGTTCTCCGGCGTTTCGTACAGCAGCGCGAGCGTAGTAGGATGCACACACATACTGAAAAGAGAAATTTAGAATTATCTTGGTTTTTCGCTTTCACATACGGCCTAGTTTTCTGCTCCGCCAACATACTACTATCTGCGATACTCAAATATTGAATCATACCCAAAGAATCATCAACTGCTCCGATAGGAGGACTAAAACATGATCTCAATGAATTAAACCGTCAATAAGTCTTACTCCGCACTGACTTCATCAATTTCGTCGTTCAGAGAAACTTCAATTACAGGCCAGTCAAGCGTTTTATGCAACATCTAAGAAGGTGCTTTTCTAACCTAATGACTGTGGTTTGCAAAAATTATACCTTGTAGAAGAACCACAAACGTGGATAGGTCAGCCTTAAATGTTTGAGTAGGGCAGACATGCAGTCGAACTTCTCATCACAGAACAAACATTTGTCCGCATGGTCCGTGAGTACCGAAACCGTTCTGTCATCAGTACAAGGTACCACGCGTGTCACAAAGCCATCCCTCAATAGGTCAACCAGAACCTCTTTCGTTTGTTGGTCTTCAACGACAAATCGATAGCTAAAAATAGGTTAGAAAGCGCATAGACGGCAGAGCCTACATTATGTGTTCTGGGATGTACTCGTTTAAGTGGTTCTGTTCACGAAAGACCCAAAAACTCGTGTTGTTGTCCGGAATATCCGGAACGACAGGCGGCAACGACATTTCGCGCTTTGACTTCCTCGTATACTTCTTCTTTGGCGGTTTCTCTCTCTTCTTCTTATCTTCTTCCGTTTCCGTGTGATCATAAATGAGGAATGCTTGATCGGCGCCCTTAATCGATTCTTTTCGAGAAAGAGTAATGAGCTTATCCAGGAAAGTGGGGCTTTTCATCCAGTTGGCGTCATCGATTACATCACAACTTCTAAAAGATTGATGTTTCAACTGCTTATGGGGAAACCGCGACGTACACGAGCGGCAGTCCGGGTTTGTTGTTGTACGAAAAAGTGTCGTCTTCGTTGAGAGTCACAAGACGATCACAGCCATACATGACCTCAACGTTGGTCCAAACTCTCGCTGCAGATTGAGATTCCAGTGAAGCTCTCCGGGTACGAACTTTCTCCCCGTGCATCACCTTCGGCTGCATAAATCGAACCTTAGTCACAAAGAAGAATTTGAGAGGCCCATTGCGCCTAGAAGAATCGACGTTCAGTGGAACGTTTATTCTCACAGAAGAGTCTCCTGTTGGTGATGAATTCAGCGGAAACTCGAAAGACTTGAGTTTTTTCTGCAATATTACTAGTCAAGAAAAAAATTGAAAAAATGAACTAACAATTGAAGTGTATGACGCTCCCTTGTGCGAACAATAGAAAACATCAATGTACGCACGCGTGTTAGCTGGAACATTGCAAGATATAATCCTCCATAGGACACCAGGAGGAGCCTACCTATCATCATAGAGTGCTTCAACTGGAGTATGTCGACTTCGATAGATTTTGGGAATTCGTCGTTGTTCTCCTCGTACTCAATCAGCACCACGTCATCATCCGAATCCTCCGCTTCTTCGAGTTCTTCATTCGGATCGGGTAATGAGGTGATAGGGCGAATCCCTTCCCTCGCCTTGTACAACTTCAGCTGCTCTACGAGATTTACACGAACGCCCTGAAAATTGTGGCTATCGTGAGAAACGGTGAACAATAATTACCGCATTTGGCAGAGGATTAGGCGGAGGCGTGCGCGAAACTGTCGATGATAGACTCAGGCTTCGACTCGGCGGACGCCGCTTCGGTTTCGGCGCGCCTGGCCTCATCACATTCGTCAGCGGTCGCTTGACTGCAGGTCGTGCTCCTAATCGAACGACTCTCGCCATCGCGCACTACGGAGTTTCCAAGAGTTCACCACTTTTCGGCAAACAACGTTGGTTCATTGGATCAAGTGAAATGTTTACAGCCTAAAAACTACAGTATAGTTTCAAAAACATTTTCGGTACAGGACTCTCAGCCAATTTGAGCGCGACCAGCGACGTGCCAGATCCAGAACACGACTGAACCTGAGCGCAATTTCACCGAAAATGGCTAAAGTTGTTTTACATCGCTATAATCACTCCAAAAAGACAACTGATAAGATTTTCAGCTGGGCGCATTAAAGGGACACTGACATCGCTCCAAAAAAATCTCAGAATTTCTGAAATTTCGTCTACTTCGTGCCTCCTTCGTCGGAGCTGCAAACCGGTACGGAAAGTTTTGATGAAATTGTCGCGCTTTCTACGTGTGAATGAAAAGTCACGCGTGAACCGACAATATGAGTTCAGTTGTGGGCGAGCTTCATGCGTCACAATGTGCTCCCGTCTCCGCCAACTCACTCGTCTGCGCGTTTGCTGGAGGAAATCCTTCGCTACGTTACGCTACGTTCGCTAAGTACGTTATCGGCACATATGTTGGAGGGTGTAATCTACCGACCCTATCAGGACGAGCCATCAACTTAATGAAAGTGATTACAAAAGAAGATCTTCAAATCGGGCAGATTATCTCATTTAAGGATCCATTTACAGAACGCTATGCCGTGGTAAAGCGCGTGATAGCACTCGGACCCTGCGATCTGGTGCGAAACGGCAAAACGCATCGCGTTCCCGAAGGATTCATGTGGGTCGAAGGCGACAACAAAAAAGCGTTCGATTCGCGTTTCTACGGACCGATCTCCACCGATTTGGTTATCGCGAAAATGGTTGCCGGCCTCTATCCGCTCAAGTTCGATCTGCGGAAAAGGAATTGATTGGATGAATTGTTTGCGTTTGAGTAATAAAGATTCGATTTCTTCTCAGAGTCATCACATTTTGGCCTTTCCCACCAAGATGGCGCTTGCAGAATTTTTGTAGGACAGCTCAATCCTGAGTTATAAAAGTTAAAGGGGATCCTACATTTATTGGAAAAATCAGTGGTCTCATAGCGATTGGATTGCGGCACATACGATCTGCATACGGTCGTTCATTGACCGATATTGGCGACTTGGCCGTTTTCTGGCTATTTCCGGCCGTTTCACGTGATTCTGATGGCATGAGGGTTCCTCGCGACCTCGAATTGGTCCAGAACGACCCAGGAAACACAGAATCGTAGCCGTTCGACTGAGAAAAGCAAAACAATCGCGTGTTTCCAACGCGCGCCAAACTTCCAAGTCAAAGTCGACCCGACAATCATGAATTTTCGTCGTTTCTCTGCCATTCAGCCACAATTCTGTGTTTCCTGGGTCGTTCTGGACCAATTCGAGGTCGTGAGGAACGCTCATGCCACCAGAATCACGCGAAACGGCCGAAAATGGTGCAATATAAATCGCTGAGGCTTAAAACTGACGTCGAATATTCGCAAACTTTTCATGTATGTACCTCAATTTTATGAGATCTTTTCACTCGGGGAAGGTTCAACTTCAACTAATTTTATTTTGAAATGGTCTTCCGCAAGTCGTCAAAATTATTATCGAGCGCACCGACGAAATGTTTTCAGGTCAAATGAACAGATTATGACCATTTACATCATCTAGAATGAGTGAGTTTGCATGAGTCAATAATGAATGAATTTAATTGCATATGTAATTTGACAATTGAGCAATTCTGATTTGCATAAATGCCTATAAAATTTTGTGATATTTGCTTTGAGCAACCCGAAGGCACAGTCATACACAGGGCATCATATGGATAGGAATGCGTGATATAAGTGAACTGAGTGAGCGGTTTGATACACCATATGTACAAAACAAACGACTATGATGATTGCGGAGACCCTTAAAATTTGTTGTATACGCCCGTTTCGATCGCCTTCTGCATGGCGGAATCCATCTCGACATAGCGGCGTTCTGCAGACTTCCAGTAGAAGATCTTATCGTTATGGCATCGCGACAGGTCGAATCCTTCCTTCTGTAAGTTCGTCTTCTTCAGTTTGAACGTTCCCGTCCTGTCGACTTCTTTGCAGAGACGCACGAAAATGGGGATGGCGTAGGCGGCGAGATTGTCCGCTAATCTCTGTGCGATCTCCTTCAAGAAACTTTCCAAGTCGACATCATCCTTCAGCACCACTCCCGCCATTCCGGCGCGACCTTCAGTCCCTAAAATTCCAAGTTAAAAACAAAAAATGTCACCAAAACACGAACCGGGAATTTCAACACCGTAGACGGTCGCATCTTCAACGCTCATAACCGGTTGTAGAATGCTCTCCACTTCTGTCGTGCTCACGTTTTCTCCCTTCCATCGGAATGTGTCTCCACGACGATCTTTGAAGTAGAGATAGCCGAGCGCGTCCCAGAAGAGAATATCGCCAGATGAGAAGACGCAATCGCCCTTCTCAAAAACGTTGGTCAAGATCTTCTTGCTGGTATCGGCCTTATTGACGTAACCTGAAGCAACAGTTAGAAGAATCTCCGTCGCTCAAAAACCTTCAAAGTGAAGCAGAGGATCGTTCTTGTTAATCAATCCGACCATTTCACCGGTCTCGCCAGGTCGGCAACTGATGCAGAGACCATTGCCATCCCTCAAGATTTCCCCGGTTTCCTCGTCGACCTTCACCAATCGTACCGGATAAAGTTTTGTTAAGAACGGGTAGATCGGAAAGAATCCGCAGGCTCCGACTTTGTTGTCAATGTTCAGAATGTTCGAGTTGCCCTCGGTACTTCCGTAGAGTTCTCCGACCTTTTTGATTCCGTAACGGTTGACGAATTCGGGCCACAACTCTCCGCGGAGACCATTTCCAAACATGACACGGACGTTGTGCTCTTTTTCTTCGGGAATCGGTTTCTGTGCAAGAAGATAGCGACAGATTTCTCCGATGTATTGACTCGCGGTGCATTCGAACTTGCAGCAGTCCTTCCAGAAGTTGCTAGCGGAGAATTTCTTGCGAATGACTACCGTAGTTCCCTGTGTTAGGCACTGTCCGATTCCCAGAATTCCCGCTGCAGAATGATACATCGGCAGAGTGACGTAAAGTCGATCGGATGGTACGATTCCAAACGCTTTCCCGCCTCCCATCGCCATCATGTAGTATCTAAAAATAGCCACATAGGAAGGAACGTTATGAAATCGAACAAACCTGAAATGCTTGATGATCGCAGGTTTCGGGTTGCCCGTTGTTCCGCTGGTGTAGATGTAACAGAGAACACCTGAGAATATTTGCGATAACAAAATGCTAGAACGAATAGCAAAACAAACTCTTAAAGTCGACGTCATCCAGTTTAGCAGGTTCTTTGGTCGCAACGTTGGCCAACTCCGATTTGAACGACGTGAAGGGAACCGATTTCTCTTCGGACTCGTCAACCAGGAAGATCTTAGTTTCAGAGCTGAGGAGACCTGCGTCAATTGCGTTCTTATAGGCTTAAATCAGAGATTGAGGAGACGACAGGACGATAAATCCTACAAGGTAGCAGGGTGCTTGTGGTGATCACGCATTTACAGTTGGAAACCTTGATGGAATGAGCGAGAGGTTCGAGTTTTAGGTTTGTGTTGATCCACGCAGTGATAATCCCGGTCTTGCTCAATCCGAGCCAGATGGCGAAGAAGGCGGCGCTGTTTTCGACGTACAACGCGACCACATCGCCCTTTCGGTAACCGATGCTCTAAAACACAAATAAAATAGATAAGAGAGCAATTTGCAGCTGTCACGTACGTGGAAATAGTTGGCGTATTTGTTCGCCAAATCGTTGAGTTCAGCAAAGGTGAGGGTCCGTCCACTCTCTACTTCCACGACCGCTTTCTTCTGTGGGTTGTTCTTTACAATCTCGAGGAACATGTCCGATAGAGGACGGTTCGCTTTGAACGCAAACCGCATCTTCATTTGTACGCGTACGAGCAACACGAGTCCTTTCAGATCGCGCGGGAGAGTCTTCAGGCATCGCATAGCGGTATCCGAAGCGAAGATTCGAAATAGGACGTAGAGAGCCGAAACGTGAAACCAGTGATTCGGTCCAACCGCCCACATTACGAGCGACATGGCGAGCATGTGCTTTAGAGGTCGGTTCCGCTCCAGCCAATCCATCACAACAATCCGGCGACCTAAAATGGTAAAAATTCGATTAGTACGATTCAGTGCAAGCGGGAAGAAATTCAAGAGAACTAGTCGACGGCGCCGCAAGTGAGAAAACAAAGCGCCGCGACCTTCTTCTTAATCGGTTCTGCAGCAGAAACGACGACGATAAGCGCGAATCAAACTATACTCGACTCAGAGAGCCAAAAAAAGCGCCACAAAAGCGAGTTGTCTAGCCCGATTGGTCAAAGCGAAGAGAGAAAGGACATTCATTCAACAAAACGCGTTTTCCCGCTCGCTCGCACGTGGACGTGGCGGAACCATTGATCAAAACGCTGCGCGAAATCAGTGCGCGCATTCCACTCTGACCGTCATTAGCGCAAAGTTGCAATCGCACGCGGCCATTGATGGCGACCGACAACAATTTGGAACTTAATTCGCATCGTACATCGCTCCTCTACAAATAGGAGTAGCGCAGCGTGCAGGTCAAGGACAGCGGGGATTAAAAAGTTATAGTAATCGAAGTGGACAGAGGTGGGCGAATGTTATGACTGAATCGCTCACTCGATGTACGTAAACAGTG
The DNA here is from genome assembly GCA_007213375.1 of Steinernema feltiae. Lineage (NCBI taxonomy): Eukaryota > Metazoa > Nematoda > Chromadorea > Rhabditida > Steinernematidae > Steinernema > Steinernema feltiae. The sequence continues at coordinate 71,237 of MQUG01003533.1, forward strand.
TTGTATGATAAGGGCAGGACGCATCGGCCTCAAGTGAGGTGAGCGCGGAGAACAGCTGATAAGAAGTGCGAGAGTACGAACTATAAAGTCAAATACAGTAATCGTACGGCAGTCACGGTTGCTGTTCCATCCGATCAGACCACAATTCTTCTCTGCAAAGACACACGCAAATTAGAGATCATCGCGAAATTCAACGCAGCACAAATGAAACGTGCTATTTGGCAACAAAACTAAATTAAAACGTCAAGAATGGCCACATAGAGCAGAGTGGCGGCAGCAGCAGTTAAACCCCTAAGGACAACATCGCTGAGCGCAAAGGGTAAATAAATAGTCGATTCATGACAAAACATTCAAAAATTGGCGCTCAGATTCAAAATAATCGATAGAAACCAAGAGCGGAAAGAGAGATCGGAACCATTACAAGAAGGCGGGGAGCGGAACTGGCCATACCGTCCTTTGTGCTCTTCGAACGCGAATTACCCTGCGGAACACCAGAAGAATGAATTTGTTCGCGCCGAAATGATCGAAGAATCCATCGAAGACGCGGTTTGCAGACCGCACTCCGCAACGCGCGCATAATTCCAAGTGTCTTCGCGGCTGATTCACTTTGATCAGACACACGGGGATTGACATCGCTTTACACATAGAGCGCGTCAACAAATCATCAACGGTCATGCCGTTCTCAAAATGCTCTTTTCTCGTGATTCTGTGGAAGTTGAACGCTTCACCAAGCCCTAGTTACTTTCCGCTAAACCCGTTTGGTCCCGAAAACCAACGAAGATATGATCTGTGGGTCGCACTTCACAACAAATACGGTAGAAAGGCCAATGAATGCGTCTTGGGGTTTTTGCAGCCTCATTCCTAACATGCAATCCTTTCCATATCCTGTTTGATTGACAGGCTGTTTTGTCTTGTTCGTCTCTTTCCGCTACGTTAGTAAGCAACCCACTGCCTTCCCGGGCACCCGCACTCCCCTAAACTCAAAAAGCCAGCGCTCAAGTGGCGCACTCGCCACAAATATAACCAAACATTCAAAGTCACGTTCAGCGTGCCAAAAAATCGATCAACAACGATGCAACACCGACTCTGAATCACTTGTACATTCCGTTTCACTCAAAATCAGCGCGCATCGTCACTGACCGGTCGCCGCGCCACGCGAGTAAAAGTGAAAATCATCGCTGCCGTCGCCAAACAAGAATGGAAAACTCGTCCCAAACTCGAGTTGAACGTCGTCAACGAAAGTTCTCGCGCGCGGCCACATTATCAGTCGGCGAAGGAGAAGAGGAGTCAGTCGGTTGACGCGCTGCTTGGTGCTTTTCACTCGCTCGTCAAAACAGGTGTCAACAAACCCACGACGGCGGGCAAACAAATCAACCAACCTTTGATTTGGTCGAGAGCGCTGCCATTCCATGACGATCCGAAAACGTGCACAGAAGAGAATTATGGTGTCTGGGCAGAAACGACAGCGCAGTTTGAAACGACCCGTTCGTGCCGATTGCGTCATGTTTGCCAAGACCGGAAACCATCGGCGGAGCGTTGTGAAATTCAAAATTTGCGATGAGGGTCGTACCGGAATTGTGCCTGGTCAGTGCCAGCTCGACAACATCGGTCAATCGGGTCTAGACGTATTGCACATTCCAGACTCAACTTACATTGACCGTTCCATTCAGAAGAGAACGGTCGAAATGCTGGACAATGAGAAAAGAAAGCTCAATTCGAAATCAGAATCGTTGAATGCGACCGAGGCGAATAACAGAGGTGAGGATCAAAAATCGGCCGGCTAATCAACGTTACTTTCAGATGATCCGCCAAACAGCTACAGTAACGCGCCGGACAACGTGGAGAACATTGTGTACACACTGCTGCACTGCAATCAGGTGATGCGCGGATTCAGCAAAAGCCCTCGCGGCGATCTAGAGCTTCTCATCAACGTCACGCAGAATCAGAAGCGTCCGAAAGTGGTGCTCACGTTAAGTGGGAAACACTTGAAGCCGAAGACGCCCGCGTTTGAACACGATCCGCGATGTCCGTGCAAGGGACAACGGCCTCCCTCAGAAAGATCGGTGCGATTGCGTTCCTCAGTTTTATGATTTCAATTTAATTTCAGGTGAGTGCAAAGTCCATCGCGATCTCTGAAATTCCAACGGCACAAGAAATCAGCAAAGAAGACTACGCGCCCCGACATCTAGTGGCCGAAATACGTTCTTTGAATATTGAATAAAATCTTTAACAATGATAAACTTTGAAAAAATTCAACAGATATGTAACAAATATAAAAATCCATTCGGATTAATCAAGGCGCTCGTAGAAAAGCATAAACGCCTGTTTCGAGCGAACCGTAGCCCAGCTTACTGGATGGTAGTAACTGTCACTAATGGAGTACCATAGATCGTCTTCGCTTGGCTCTTCGTCCTCAACGCGGTCATTTTCTTGTCGGGTTTCTTCCATCAACTCTTGCATTCGTTTCTTCAACGTCTCTTGGTCAGCTGATCCCCCAGAAAAGGCTTCTTTGAAGCGTTGGTCGATGTTAGTTGGTGGCTTTCTTCTGCGTACACATGCAATGTAGTGCCCGTAATTGGATCCACTTCCTTCATGGATCACGATGCCATACAACCCGTACTTCAATTCTTTCTGCTGATGTGAAAAGCGCTAAAATTAGAAGATAAACGTTGCATTTGAGCCCAATTCTTACCAATCCATAATTGACACAAAATGGACCAATGTCCAAGACGAGGTCGAACTTCACTTGAGTCGAAACCTTTCTGTTGTGCTAAAATTAAGATTTTCAGTTAAACCAAGCTAATGACAATTTTCTCACCATGCTAACACGCTCAAGGCAAAGAACAAGCACAGGAGGAGGCGCAAAAAGGAGAAACCGTTGAGTGGCATCAACGCGTTTCTTCGACTTTTCAGGACAGCAATTGTCGCACTGGTACTCGTATAAGTCGTTTTCGGCGGCCCAGTTCGCAAGACAATCCAATATGTGCGGAGCTTGTGTGTTCTTCACATACTTCCCAATGGTCGCTTGAAGGTTCCGCAATCCAGTGTCATTCTCAACTTCGTTACCATTCAGATCGATTCCATGAGCTTCATCGTTACCGCCGAGCAATTCACAGTGCTCGTACTTTTCTTCCTTCTCATGCTCTACTTCTTCTGGTTCGATCTGACTGCTCGTTGAGTGAGATGAACCAGTATTCTTGCGCGTTCTGCGATTTTCTCTTTTTCTTTTCTACAAGATAATAATGGATTTTTCCATGTCCTTCCAAAGTTAAAAACAACTAACCTCCAAGAGTTTTTTCTGTTTGTATTTGGTCATCATTCGCTTACCATTTTGATCGCTGGCTAGGCTTTTAGTTTGATTCAAGAAGCATAAATTGAGCAACAAATGCCTCGATGTCGTTAATCGGGTTGAGATGTGATTACAGGTCTTATCTTCACATTTGATAAACTGAAGATAAACCAAACCAAACACTGCGTCAATATACGTTGGCAAATTAGCCGAATCAGCAACTTTTTGGTAAGCTAAAATTAAAAAAATAACTAATTGGAAAAGCGATCACAAAACCAACCTAACTTAGCATCTTCAATGGGAAGTTTTTTAAAGTGAGCGAACTCGTGCTTCTTCACTACGGTCTTCCTCAATTTCCGCTCTTCAATTTCCAAAGCTTCGGTAAGAAGCATGAAGGCTTCATTAGCATCGCACTGAGTATAGTGTGGAAGAACAGGTCTAAACTATGCAAATGAATTCCGTTCTGTAAATCGCACATTATTACCTGTTATAAGAGTCACGAATCGACTGAAGGAGCGTTCCTGGTTCTATGGAAATACCCATGCGGAACTCGGCGAAGAGCTGCTGGAGGTTCTTGTAAACAAATCCACGGAAAATGGAAGAATTGTAGTCGAATCTCCTCTTAGGGAGAGTAAATGGATCCATTTCGGCCATTGTGAAGTTATTGCGACGGGGTGCAGTCCATCCGTCTTGAACACCAACGGCCTCCAAATAGTTTTTCATCAAGTGTGTATGCATCAAACATTGCATCATAGAATTGTAATAACAAGTATTTCCAAGATTTCGGAGACCCTACAAAACTTATGATAAGCGCTATACATTGAGTATGCACTAACCGAAACAGGCGGAAGACCAGATTTATCCATACCGCAAATCGTAGGTTGACTTTAGCGAAACAAGAAAAGCTTAAATAGAAGCCACGAAATAATATAAAGCAATGCATCACGGATTACATTACATTTTTGCCTAACCAATGCATCAACGAATGGGAGTCACGAAAAAAATAGCGCGACACTAGAATCCGAACAGCGGAGTGAGGAGGACCGAAATCAGATTCTGACAGATTTGATCTGGCTTCTCTGACAGCCAGATAGCCAACAAGCAGTTCAGGGTAAGCGCTCCGAGACACAATGGTTCGCTGAAACGCGCAGAGAACGAGTCAGATTGTGCGTCAAGGTTTGCATTGCTTTGTTGTCTCCCCTTTCTGCAAAAACACACCAATTCTACCAATTTGGGAAAATTAGTGTCGATTGTCCACATTTCTGTTAAGAAACCTTTAGCTCGATGTGAGTTTCATCAAAATTGAACTTTCGAACTCTGACAATTACCGGTAAACTCGAAACAGAAACCGTAGTTGGTCGCTACGGCTAAACCACCACTCGCGGAACTTGAGATTTGAAATGAGTCCCCCTCGGAGTGTTTCACATACAGATTTATTCAAAACAATTCAAGTCGGACAACAAGCAGCGACGACCGCGGCCATATGCATGCAGCAGTCGGTGAAGACCAGGATACAGGGAATGCACAGGGAACTTGTGTTTTCAGTCGCTTCTTCTTGCGCCCGGAAATCCGGCAGCGGCTCCCGGGGAACAGTCGCAGATGCGGATTGCGGTTGAGTAGTGATCACAACTTCTTCGCTCATCGAATCGATCGGAACGACAAGAAGGCGCGAGCAGCAATGCGCGCTTGTTTTCGACTGTTCGCGTGGCGTGCTATGGATGGAACAACGGCGTGATGACTGCCTTTTGATTTGCCTCGCTCGAATTGCCCTGTGAACCCACAGACTGAACTAGATTGAGCGTGAGTCGAAAATCGGTCGATTTAGTGGTTTGCCTTCTGCAATTCAGGAGAAATGCCAACATCCGAATTTCAAAAACTCCATTGCCGCTATCTCTCGATTCGACATGTTTGTACATAATCTGCAGCACTGAAGGACACGATTTATTCATTATATACAGGAACGGACTGGCGACAGAATCACTCGTTGCACCAGAAACAACAGCAACAGATCAGCATGAGCATGTTGGCGATATCCTCCCCGCAGTGAATACAGCAGTCGACCATCTCTGAGGCGCAATCAGCACACACAGCTGCCGACTCTGGGCTCTGAATCTCCGGTAGAGGCTGTCGGAGAACGTTGGAAGAAACCGATTGCGGCTGAGCGGTCGTCACAACTTCTTCGGCGTCCATTGAAATTGATCGATTTTTGAGGAAAACGCGGGAGAAAAGAAATGTGGAGCAGTGCGCAGTGCGCTGACTGTTGGTCGGCGGTCCGAAGTGAGCGCGGCAAATGTTTATCGTATCCCGCGGTTCTCCGGTGACACAGCGATCTGCATGATTTGCAGTTTTGCGCTAATGAGTCACATGATTTCACCACGAAACGCTTCTTGTTTTTGAAATTTGTGAATGCAGTTTTCGACTTTCGAGTGGTATGCGATGACTAAGAGCCACAATTGGAGTCGGAGTGGACGGACATGACGTGTTCCGGCAGTGGCAGGAAACCACGTGGGGATGAGGCGGATTGTTGTCGCATTCGCTCATTCGCTCAAACTCCCATTCGCGTGTTTACGCAAATGGGAGTTTGCGTAAGTTTGTTTACATTTATTCCCACCGAGATGAATTTGCGACCATCTTTAATTCTGCTTGTGTAAACGTCTTCATTCTCGGATTCAGCGTAAACTATGCTGCTAGTATCCTCCTATTACTGAATCGCTCATCGAATTGATTAAATCGTTCCATCATCGCAGAAGTGATTTCCTCTTTTCCGGGCTACCTGGTGATCTGACATTTGCGTGAAGTGAGTGAAGTGAGGTGGATGAACATGATCTAATACGTGAGTGTAATCAGCAGCTGCGGAAGAGTACGACACACAAATGGAATTAGAATTTTGACGATTCTGCTTACATGTGCACTTTGCTTGTTAGTGCTTAACGAAATCAGTCTGCATTCGTGTTCATGCCTGCAGCGCTCATCGTGTGCGTTTTATTCCTCTCGGTGTCCGATGCGAGATTACAAACTTGATTTGCACTTATGTGTGAATCGAATTATCCTAGGAAAACGACCGCTTTGGGTCAATTCGATAGCGGCTAATACGAAATAGAGCATTCAGAGCAGTGTAAATAATTACGGGGGAATATGTTGGAAGTCGAAATGCGAATTTGGAAAATGTTTCATCTTTGCGGCTCCTTTTAGCGCGTGAAACTCCCTGATTGTGCTTGGAATGTTGCAAATGCAGTACCTACAACCGTTCCGCCACATAAAAGTGAACAAATGAACAATTCGTGTTTGTGAAAAACGGTGACGTTTCCACAGTACCTTCAACCTGAGCCAGACAGCTAAAAACCACAACACGTGGAAGCGGAGGCGCCACGAGACGAACGAAGCGGAAAAACGTAAAGAAAATCGACATTTGAATAAGGAATGTTTGCTGCCGATATTGCGGCTCTCTTTCGCGCTCCTAGCGCGGGTCAACGTTGCGGTCTCACTCGCATGTTATATCGCTTTTTGATATCGCGAAAGCTCCGCGACAGCTCAGTGACCCAGTGAATAGTGCGCGGAATCGTTGTGTTAACAATCTACTTTCACGAACGATGCACATCGTTTTGCGCGCTTTCGATGTGCGCGCGTCAATGTTCGGTTTTTCCCACAACACCTTCAATCGTAGCCAAAACAATCGTCACCTCCCGATTACACAGCTTACTTTTCGTGGCATCAATGTCTTCTTACGGCATCCCTGATCGCCAGCGCAGCCTTGTTCAAATTTCCAATAGCGCCAATGCTGGGGCGGAGCACCAGAGCGCCGGCTGACTCCAGGCAGGAGCTCGTCCACAAGAGAGGGGCGAAAGGTCTCTCTGTGACTCTACTATGTGTGTATGTGTTCTCATAGACTTTGCCGCCTTTTTTATTCCGTAATTTTACAAATCGCCGCTCCTTCTTCGCGGCACCACTTGACTTCTGCTGTTGCAGTCAAAGAACTCGTGAATCGATTGGATTGTTTATTGCGCGCGCATGGTGCGATGGAGTCATCGTTGCTGTCGTCCGAATATTTGCGTGTGATTCCGCGCACATGGCTTCTTTGTTGTACTGGGCAATCGAAATCAATATGTTCGCTTTTCAGACGCGTAATGCGCTCAGAAGACCCGGAATCGCATTGTTTAGCGCTAGCTAAAGAAGGTGAACGTCTGATTCGCGCCCGAGACCTTGTGCGCGGAATCGAACTTCTTGAGCAGGCGATCGAGGTCGGAACGAAAAGCGTTCAGCTGCTGTCTGCTATCTATTCTCAGCTTGGAAATGCCTATTTTGCTACTCGCAACTACTCAAAAGCGTTGCAATTCCACCACAATGATCTTCTGCTTACCAAGTAAGTTCTGTTAACCTGGATCAAAATCTGATAATTATCACATAGGCTGATGAAAGATCCGGCTGGTGAAGCAAAGGCTTGCGGTAACCTTGGAAATACTTACAAGGCGATTGCCAAGTACGACGACGCGGTTTACTTCTGCCAGTCTCGTCTCAGAATTGCGAAACACATCGAAGATAAGGTAACGACATATTCAACTGCATCTCTTCAGTTTGTTTTACTGTGTGCTTTAGATTTGCATATCACGAGCTCTCTACAACATGGCGACGGTCTATCACGCCAAAGGCCAGAGCAAACGTAGCAAAGAGGACTTGAACAAGGCTGTAGACTTGTACCAGTACGTACCCTCCATACATTAGATTAGAGGGTAACTCATCACGATTTCAGAGAAAATCTCGAAAACGTTGAAGATCTGGTCGAACGCGGTCGAACGTATGGCAATCTTGGGAATGTTTACTATCTATTAGGGAATTATGAAACTGCTGTTGACTACCACCAGAAGGTACCGTAATGGATGCGCTTTGCCTATAGCAATACTTATTGAAATCAACTTTAGCGCCTTGAGATCGCTCGCCAGTTCGGCGACCAAATTGCCATGCGACGTGCCTGCTCCAATTTGGGAAATTGTCTTGTTTTCATGTCGAAGCTAGATGATGCTGTCAAATATTTCAAGTAAGAACCGCTGTAACGGTTTTAACAACGCCTTAACTCTTTCAGGATGGCATTGAAAGTCACCGAGGAATTGGGGGATCGGGTTGGAGAAGCCCAAGTGTGCTTTAATCTTGGCAATGCTGTCACGATTCAAAGTGATTTCGATTCGGGTATTGATTGAAGCTTGTTTTTGTTGATGCACAGTGTTTGATTCAGCGATTGATTACCATTTGCGCCATTTGAGGATAGCTCGTGATCTCAAAGACCGGGCTGGAGAGGCACGAGTCTGTGCGTCGCTTGCCGACAACTTTGAAAACAAAAAGGACCTTCCCAAAGCGCTCTATTTCCGCGCTCTCACTCGGAAATTGGCTTTAGAGGTATGTTTGTTTTTGGAACTGGGTTAATTGATATTTATCGATTTTCACGCATAACTGAAATTGGTTAACGCACCAGTTATTACCCGCTTGACGCATTTTTAGAAATGTTTTTGTTCGGCTCATTCGTTTCACAAAATTCTTTTAGATGCAAGATCGCGCGATGGAGATTACCGTAAACGACCAGATAAAGCAGATGCTCAAAAGCGAAGCTGGCTCATCTTTGGTGGGCGATTTGCAGATGAAGATAGATGACTCCGCCGACCCTCACAGCGACCGCTTACGGACATCGCGTGAAAACATGGTCGGGAGCCGGAGTATGCCAGATCTACTTTCGGCCTCGTTGCAATCTCTTATCATGGATGCTTGCTTATCGAATGGGACAAGTGCTACTCCGCTTGAACTTTCGTTCCTCTCAAGCACGAGTGTTGACTGTGGATTGTCCCGAACCTCCGCGAACGATCTCTTTAACGCATCAAAGATGTCTAAGGTGAGTTATAGCACTACTTGTTTTTATTAGCTTAATTTCACCGGGGCTCGCACGTTCTCCTAGTACAATTCTCAGCGGACGAACAGTTGTTTACTGAGCGCTAAGAGCACTGCAAGGCAAGGCGCCAGGCTGATGAAACAAATTATTTGCATTCTGTGTTCCCTTTGTGGGGCAGGGTAAATTAAATTGAGTTGGATTAAGCCAATCTGTATTATGAATAATGGCTTGGACTCAACCAGTTGGTTCTTAGACAGCTGCTTTTGCGTTTATGTGAATGAAATACCTCAGTGCGTGTGCCTGAGATGGAGAGGGACCAGGGAATGAAAGAAATTAAGAAACCTGATTTTGATTACAAGCATCATTTCCTTTCCTGCCATTTCCTTTCTGAACTGTGTGTCCTACTGCTCTTCGGGTTGGGTCCTTATAATAACGAACAACAACAATCGTGGTTGCTGCGGCGCTGAGTCGAATACGAATCACTGCTGCTGCTTATTTGAACTTGTCAAGTGACGCTGGCGGCGCTCGGTTCGTTGGGTGGCTGCTCGCAAACAGGGGAGATCGGATAAGAAAGAGAAAAGAGAAGGAAAAGAGATATTCTTGCTCTCTAACTCTGTTAGTTGTGCTTTGATTTCGGCTGGTGGCGCTCTTTAGTTTATTTCTACGCGCTGAACTTTCGCTTGCACTTGCATCTTCTTGTCTGTTGTTGTCAATCATTTTCTCAAGCAGTGGTGCGAGCGCTGAAAACTCTGGATGTCCAAATGGTGGAGGCGCGCAAGTGCTCCGGAGAGTTCCCTTTCTCGGTATCGAATTAGCTTGAAGGTTTGTTTTCGCTGGGACCCATGCGTTGCAAGTAATTTGTTGCCATTCAAGATTTGTGTGTTCTATCAGAAGACCCGAGGGGCTCCTCTTTTTATTGATTTTTCTATATTACTCAAGCTTTATTGTTTGCTTGGTTTTTTATTTATAGCCATTTTTGTCTACGGTAAGCGCTTACGTGCGTCATAAGCTTGCACGTGTGATTTCATCATACAATGATGCGTTGAGAGAGGAGACAAAGAGATTTGAGGAAGACCGCGGGCGTCATTCGCAAACGAGTTGTGCGTGCACTTTGGCAATTGCAATTCAAATGGGATTTAGAGCAACTGAAGAGGGCCAAAAGACTCCACCCCATTTAGGGGCATTTTAAATTACCTTGGTCAAATTGAACGGCGGTCATATTACTTATTCATCGAGTGTCTGTGCGTGCCGTAAGCATTTGTTTTTTTCAGCAATCGACTTCGACTTCAACAAAGGATCGCAAGGGAAAGAAGGGTGCCAACATTGACGCTAACGAAGATTTCTTCGACTTTTTATCACGAATGCAGAGCAAACGCATTGACGATCAGCGGTGTGATCCAGTCATACTCAACGACGTCACCAACAGAGCTGGGATTAGACAATCCGATAACATCAGCATAGCCGCAGGTTGGTATTTTGTTCGTTTTATACCGCTATGACTGACAGTGGCCATTGTTTTTTAATTCATTGAGTATAGTCAAAACGGACGAATGAAGTTTTTAAAGAAGAACGGCGCATTTAGAGCACTAAGCTACGCAAAGATTGATGGGGGATTTGTGGCGTTTTTTTCGTTCAAACGCGTTTTTTTCTCGTTTGATGCTGTTTTCATCATTTGGCCCATCTTTTCTAGTTTGCATTCGGTCCTGCATCGTAATGCAGAAATATTGAATTAACGCGCCAGAAGTATTTAGTCGTTGTGAGTTCTGTTATTTACTTGGAACTTGGTAAACCTAGTTTTCTTGATTCATTTTCAATTCCAAAGCTACCAGTTCAAAGCGCACGCCCATGAAATGGATCTTTCGCTAATTCGTTTTGGTCCAAAGTGCATTTGCTCATGTTCGCCATGTTCGTCAGCCGACTTTTTACTAGCGGGCCTAGCGCCCAAGCATGGCTCGATGTTCACCCATTACGCATTAGAAAGACCTAGGTCGTTCATTTCTATAGAAGGATGTAATTGTGCTGCTGAGGGGACATCGATGGTAATTATGTGTCTACGTGCTTCCTCGCTGCCGTCTTCACACTTTGCGCAATTCTAAATTGGTTTAGTACGCCTGGCCATGAGCGCGCTGTTCTCAAACGCGTAAATATTTCAATCATAGTGCGAAAGAAGTAAGAAGTTAGGAATCAAGCATACGCGGCTGCAGTTCCTTGTCTTTGAAGATCGGTGTCATTTCCGTATCATTGCTTTCTGCGGTTTTCGGAAATTGGAGGCAGCAGATCGGAGTATTGAAGTGATGCGCCGCCCCTATCATCATTTCGAGGGTGTGTTATATATCCATAACAAGAATGCTTTGCCTCACTGCCTCTTCGCGTTTTGTGCTTTTTGCTCTCAAACTAAAACGCAAATTTCCTCAAGTAATTGCTTTTGACATCTGAAGTACTACTAAACTCAGAATTGGCATTCCTTGCTTGCGTGTTGTGCTTGTTCTTTAATTTCCTTTTATGCTTTTCCTTTTTGGGGCTTGGATGTGGTATGGTGCTGAGTGGCGATGTGTCTGTGTGGTGGTGATGTGCTCTATCTTTCTTTGTTGCTTTAGGAATAAGCGAATCCGAGCTGTCAGCTTCCGCTCTCTCAACAAAGGCGAACAAATCAAGGCGTAAATCGATAATGGGACGGCTGAAGAAGAGCTTCTCTCGACAATCGGCTGGAGCGGGCGTTTTATACACGCCTGTAACTGTTTCTGATAGCATGTCGATGTCATTAGAACGCTCGTTTGCGCCTCCGGTCACGTCAACTCCATTGAATCGTCCAGCATTTCGTAATGAAAACAGACCATCGTTGGCTATTTCGTTCATCAGCGAAGAAACCGACAATGAAGAGAATAACGCCGACCGCGAGCGAAATGAGTTCCGCCGCACTCCACGCGTGAACAGCGTTGGAGAAGATTTGTTCCGGGTCCCCATGCTTCCACCTCCTCGCAAGAAGCGTATGAACGAGAACAAAGACCGAAGACTATCGCTGGACCCGAAAATGCTTAATGACACCAAGACCAGTAGTTAGTGTTACTTTCCTTCTTCCTTACTTGTTTTGCTTTCCTTTTGTGCGATGTCGTTGTGCTGTGCGTCTAACTCAACCTACAAGCTGGCGCGAACTTGAAAAATGAACCCATTCTTTAGGCTGCCCTCTTATTCTGTCCACTTTCAGATGGTCCAGAAGCGATCTTAGATCTCATTGCACTGATCCAAGGAAGAAGAATGGAGGAGCAACGCGCACATCTTGTTTTACCCGGTCTCAACAACCCCGAACAGTTGCTGGAGAAGTTGAACGAGTGAGGATTGCGTTTGTTTGGCTTTTATGAATTATTCATTTTCAGTGGCGGCAGCCAGGCAGGCGACGCTGGTACCTTTGATGCCGAGCACCTTTACGAAATGGTCCTCAAATGCCAGTCCGATCGCTTGGAGGATCAAAGAAGCGAACTCGGTGGAAAAAGATCAATCCCAGAAGAAGATATTTCTCGATTGGTATTGAAGATGCAAGCTGGTCGTTTGGAGGAGCAACGCGCCCATCTTAGCGGATCAGAGCCAGAAGAGCCAGCAGCACAGGAAGAAGCGGTCGCCGTAAATGTCGGTCCGGGCGCGCATGCGCAGAACAATTGATCCAAGATTTTATTCACCGTATGTATATATACACGTCTCCCTTCATGAATCTTTCCCCTTCCATACTTTATTTATCTCTATGCACAGGCTATTCGAGGGTTCTCTGTTATTCCATCAACGTTCTCAACGAGAACATCTCTCCCAATTGCCGTCCGCCAAAACTGCTGATGAATCTCGGACTCTCTATTGACAAGGAATAAATCCAAATATCTAACCCCATAACAACTTTCTGGCGACGTCACGAGGACCCCCGGAGTTTCCATTTTCTAAAGGGCCGCAATCATTTCCGTTCTCGGAACGAAGGAAACGCGAAACAATTAAAGTGGATTAGAACGAGCGAGAAAACGGCGGCAGCAGCGGAAATTGGTTCTTTCGGATTTCAGCGCAGTTTTTGATTAAAATCGGGGAGGTCGTTTGCACTGATGACACGGGATTGCACTAATTGTCGATTAGAAGAGTGTCGTCTGGGAATGACACGATGACGTCAACTAGGAAATAGCTGAGATCTTCGTTGCCAAAGGCCTAAAACTTTTTATGCCTCTCAATTTGATTTATGTGTGCACCCGAAAGGTTCTTCCTCATTGCATCCGTCTCGGGGATTTGTGCTCTCCGTGTGTGCCCTCATTTGGCCAGGGACGAAAATATTCTACTCATAAAAACCACCGTAATCAGATCGCTATGTACATGTTTACAGGACAAAGAAGTAGGTGTAAAAGCAATTAAGACCCGAGAGAAGTTAACGTGAGAGTTTGCGAGAGAGGCGAAGATGCGATGGAATGACACTTCACCAGACGGGCAGTTTAAGAAGGTCCTCGGCTGCTGAAAGAAAGCAAATTCACGGGAAGAGGCGCTACAACTCACCATCTGAACTGATAACAGAGTCGAGGACGACTCCCACAAAATTTTTGGGCGAATCCGGTTTGCCGATTTCCTCGAAATACCTGAAAGTGTCAACAGTCAAATGAGGAGGCGAATAAAGCGAGATACCATCCGGCGTGTTGACTGCATTCCTTGCACGTGCACGTTCTCCATCGATATCCAGGGTACCAAGTGTCGGAAACGACGTAGTCTCCTTGGAAATGCAGATCCGCTCCATCTACTGCCATCACGTGGAAATAGTAGCCTGGAAAGAGAAAACAAACTAGAAATTTTAGAATTTACATAGAACAACAACAAAGACCGGATTCTTGACATGAACCCTCGACGGCTCAATTTCCATCCTACAAACGCGCTTGCCTATTGTATTCAAAATCAACACATTTCAAAGTACAAATTTCAAATGAGTTTGACAAAGAGACAAAGATCGCCAGAATAAATAATAAATTCAAATTCAATCAATTGAATAACATCGCTGAAACGAAAACAAATTTAAAAGCATCGCGCGTCGCTCCAACTTTCACGAAAGGAGCGCAATTCGCTGGACGGGCTACGCGCCTAAACATGCCTTCATAATAAACTTTGATAATAAAAAACCCCAAATAATCCCTCGAAATTGTGACCATGAGCTGACGGAATTAACGGTCGTTTAGCGCGAAGAAATCGTGGATCGTTAGAGAATTGCGGACTGCTTTAGCCGAATTCTCGATCTCCCATTCTCCACACAAACGCAAGCCACACGGCAGTGACTCGTATCGAGCCGAACAGGCGGAAAAAATGCTCGAAAACTGATTTTCCAGTAATTGTGAAGCATTCTGGTGCGTGTGTGGGCAATAGTGAAGTGGAGAGTGAGCAGCCGGGCACCAGCAATCAGCATCGATTCTCCACAGAACGACAGTTCGAATATATAAACAGAATTCATCGGACTCACCGGCAGGATTCTTCAGCACGTTGATCGTCGTATCCACGCCAACAACGGTCATGTTGTACGTGTTCAAGAGTTTTTCGGATTTCTTGGGCTGCGGAACCATTCGATACTCGCGTACTGCCGACGCCTTGGTGATCAGCGTTCCACAGCGACGGCATATGAGATCTCCGGTGCCGCTGTGCGGTGAATGACCATGACCGCCTGAAATACATGAATTGACGCTGCGGATATGACCAGAAGCGCAGATACCTGGGAGGACAGAGGAAAGATAGAAGAGAAGAAGAGCAAACTGAAGCGCGCGGAGCATTTCAGTTATCGGCTATGCCATGAAACGCGGTAGAAAATCGCGGAAAAGCGCCCACACACCAAGGTCAGCGCGTTGGGTGCGATGGCGATGTTGTTGATGTGCGGAGAGAGGCAGCGAGAGGAAGGAGAACTGGTTGCGGAACTGGTTAGGAGTTGAACGGATTGATGGAAATTGATCGGATTTTCGTGGTCAAGACGGATGATTTTGATGTGGGAATCTCAAATCGAGTCCATTCTTTGTGGTTTCGGGAGAGTCAGCCATCTCTGACCAGCGAATCTTTGTGCGTTTTCACGTCGGCGAACCCTCTATTTGCCACAGGGATATCGTGTTGCGGAGATCTGATATCACTCCTTTATGCTAAATAAATACATCGCCTCGCACATCATGGATTCAAAGTCTTCAGCTCGAAGAGATTGACGCTCTTGGAACGCGTCCACTCGGTGACCAAATCCTCCGAGTTTCTGGGTCGAACTTGGCATTTCATACGGAAGCGCGAGTCCAGGGGGAAGCGGAATCGCTCATCGTAGCCGTTGAATCCGCCGCTCACGTTCAGTTGCAGGAGATTGCGCGCCTGGAAAGGCAATCGGGTACTGTGTCAGTAGGATTACGGTACTTGTCCAGATTCGTCGTCTTCGAGCTCGCAGATGACGTCGTAAGAGCGGCGCACTGCGTTGAAGTTGTCGTTCCAGTGGTCCGGCTCGGTCCAGCGCATGCGGACGAGGTAAAAGTCGAATTCTTCGCCTTTTCCGTTGCTAAACGGTGGCTTTCACAACGAATGAACAACTAGGACAAGCAAGGTAGGGACGGACGCGCATGCTCTCTGACTGGGGAAACGGTGCACTGACATTCTTTTCTATTTTAAAACACCAATCTGTTGACTTTTGCGGCCAAAAACCCCGAAAACAGCATCCTTACGGTGATTTCATCCTTGTCACGAACAGCCTGACCCTTCCAATCCTGTCCGGCTCCTCGATTTCGGTCAAATTCTTCACATGGAACTCGCCTGTTCGTATCTAAACTCAAAACTTCTCTCCTCAACACTTCAAAGACTCAAAAACCTCACATTTCGTGCGATCAGCACCTTGGAGAATTCGATCGGGCGCGCGCAGATCGCTGCAGCGCAGAAAACGACGGCGAGAACGAACGGGGAACGCCGCTGCATCGCTAAATCAACAATTACGCGTTTCTGGGTTACAAAAACGCGCTTTGCAACAGCAGAGACGGAAGGCGTAAACGTGGCGCGTGGATCAATCGAACGAACGACGGTAATGCGCGTGCGGAACGCAGGGAATGCGAATCTCTTCCTTTATGCGGCGGAAAAAGTGATTCGAGAAGACAATGGAGAGTAATATCGCAGTAAAAGTTTAGTTAAGCTCGTCGGGAGCGAGTCGCGAGTCGGGAATTGGAACGACGAGAGCGGAACGTGTTTCTCGCAAGATTCGGACACGTTTTCGCTAATTTGTTGGTGATTTTTCTGTTTGCGAGCGAGAGCGACGCTCCTGCGCGAGTATTTTTGGACCAAAAACACGGAAATTGACGAGGAATACGGAGCGGACGCTTGTTTGAGAGCTGCATGTCGCTGGAACGCTTTTTGAGTTATTCGTTGTGAGACCCCTGGCACCTATTCTGCGACAATTTCTGCGCTGCAGCGGTCACTGCACTTCCGATCGAATCATCAAAGATGCTGATCGAACGAAATGTGAGGTTATCGAGTTGTGGAGGCACTGAAGCGAGAGTTTGACCGCAAAGTGCAGCGGAGCTGACGCGTTAGAACATTTCCTTTGCTGTGGCAAACAAAAATGAAGTTTGTAGCGGGAAATAATGTGAACGCACTGCGATTTTGCACCCAATATAGCCCCCGTTCCTGTTTGAAGGCTCCAAGTTCATCCCATTCGTTGTGAAAGCCACCGTTTAGCAACGGAAAAGGCGAAGAATTTAAACTTTTACCACGTCCGCGTGCGCTGGACCGAGCCGGACCACTGGAACGACAACTTCAACGCAGTGCGCCGCTCTTACGACGTCATCTGCGAGCTCGAGGACGACGAATCTGCACAAGTACCGTAATCCGATTGATACAGTACCCGGTACAGCCCTTTCCAGGCGCGCAATCTGCTCCAACTGAACGTGAGCGGCAGATTCAACGGCTACGATGAGCGATTCCGCTTCCCACTGGAGGCGCAACTGAAGGTCCCACACCGACATTCTTGAAATGCATCCAAATGTGAGAGATTGTATTTATTTCGAAAAAGACTCAAAGTATACTGTACAATAGAAACGTCTGGTCTCATCACGAACTAATATAGTTCCATCGTCGTCTTCTTGTAGTGTCGATGCTTCCACTGTCCTAACACCAACTGCTGCCAGTTGAGATCGCACGCGAGGCAGCGCACGACGAAGCAGCAGAGGAGGAATCCGATGAACGAGAGGCCGCAGAACGCCTCGAAGGCGACGGACATCCACGGGGGCCAGAAAGTGGTCGGCATCTGAGGTGGACGACGCGCTCTGGGGGAGTGGTTGTGGTCGTAGTTGTGGTTGTGGTAGTGGAGCTGGTGGTAGTAGTGGAGCTAGTGGTGGGTCTCGGAGTGGGGAATTGCCGCAACTTGAGAACGGAGACGAGGTCGGAGTTGATAGCGAACGAGAGGAGATGTTCGCGCGACTGAATCACCGAGCCGAGGATGCTGGACGAGAGGAGGTTGTCTGAAATCAGTTCAAAAGTCACTCTCAGAGCACAGGGCCGTGACTGCGGCGCCTTGGAGCAACGGTTAGCACGCAGAGCGCTCATACTCAAAGCAGAAACTAAATTTTTTATAGTCACCAGAACGGAAAGCGCATAATTCGGGTGCGAACAAAGCGTGGAGTGAGAGAAAATCGAAGCGACGGAAACGATCAATTGGGTCACATTACACTTTACACTCACGTCTGCCGCACCGGCCGACTGTTTGCAACAGTCTGGTCTGCATTGTTCGGATTTTTGAAGATTGCGCTTGGCCTGGCCAGAGCTACAAGGCAGCGGCATCAGGGACGCAAATGAACAGAGAACATGAGTGTTCAGCGCAATACGATAGCGTATTGTGCGCGTGTAAGTTGGTTTACTAGCCCAAATTGCACATATTTGCTACCGTAACCTATGAAGTTTGGCTTTTCCTGTAGCGTACCGTTTCCAAACTCCTCCGAGCAATTCTTCACCAATCCGAGCAGAAATCGGTTGTTGCGCTTGGCCGCGCAACTGAAATCCCCGATGACCACGTTGCACGCGTCCATCTTTCGCTCGATTCCCTCTTTCCGGCAATTCAGCACCGAGCCGCATTCCTCGTTGATCCACGCGGCGATTTTCGCGCGAATTTGCTCCTCGAGCGGTTTGTGGAACTGGTTGCAGTGCACGA
The DNA here is from genome assembly GCA_007213375.1 of Steinernema feltiae. Taxonomy (NCBI): domain Eukaryota; kingdom Metazoa; phylum Nematoda; class Chromadorea; order Rhabditida; family Steinernematidae; genus Steinernema; species Steinernema feltiae. The sequence continues at coordinate 89,549 of MQUG01003533.1, forward strand.
AGGCGACGGAGATCCACTCGACGGGCATCGGCGCGTCGATCGCGTCGAGACAACTGTCACACGGGCATTCGAATCGAGATCCCTGAAATCGGAGTGATTTATGACCGGTTGATTACGGTATACGACGCGTAAACGGCAGGTTTAGGGTCTTGGCAGGGAATTGTTGCATGGTGACCTCGGGAAGTTTGTTTTGGTGTTCGCAAACAGAGGATCATCTGAGGAGCATATGGCGGCAGCGCCTTGGCAGGCTCTTGACACGAAAAGTTGGGTAAACAGAGAGCGATTAGGGCGGAAACCGTTCACGTTGCAAGTGTGGTTGACCAAATCGACTGATTGAAACTTCAATTCACTCAGGATTACGGTAAATTACAAGGAAACTGCAAATTCAGTGACTACGGCATGCGATCTAGTCAACTCTGGATTACGGTAGTGCTCCTAAGGAATGTACATGCCAAGAAAAGACTTTCAGGCGGACTACGGTATTCTGTGTTGCATTGCCTGCATGAATGGAGATCGGCTGAGGTCTCAAAGCGATTTTAAAGAGAAACAGCGAGAAATCGACATGTTTTCACATGGGGAGTATTCCAAACGGCCTTCTAACCCTCAATTTGCATGAATTCGTTAATTGCAGGGTGGATGCACTCTTAGAACCACAAATTCACAATGTTTTAATAGTTTTAAAGCGAACAGACGGTTACGGTAGACGACAGGACTACGTTTATATCAATGATGCCAAAAGCAAGTTCTGATTGCAAGCCCATCACTTTCTAATGGCGATTTCGTGCATTTACGAGCTACCGCAAGCATTACATCAAAGAAAAAAGCGTTAATTGTAGTCATAAACTGTTTTTTAGATGATCAAATCAATTTTGGACTGATGCACCTGTCCGAACGTGCTACAAATGTCGACATGCCTATTGCAGTTAAAAACAACGCGTTTTAGTCCTTTTAAGACCAATTGCCAGGTTTGTTTAAGCTTGAAAAGTACAAAATATGCTTCAAAGTCGTTTAAATGGTTTAGGTAAGGGAGTTGAGTCTCCGTAGTTGAGCAATTCATGCAGATTGTGGGTTCAGAAGCTATTCTGAGCGTCTTAAATCGTGAAAATTCTCTTTGTTTAGCAATTTCTTCACGTTTGAGCAGATTTCAAGCCCCAAGCGATAAAAGTAGTCCGTTCATCCCGTTCCCCCAACGCTCAACTCTCGCAATACGATACCGTAATCCGCTTAATACTTGCGGGTCACTGAAATCACTCGATTATGTACATACCTACTTCCTCGGTAGCGCTGCTACCGTAACCGAGCAAAAACTCGCCTATTATTGAAGCACACATAATTGCAAGCTATCCTGTTAGGCGGCGGTGAATGGAGCGGCGGCGGTTTGCATAATTTAATTTGTGCTCTGCGATAATTCGATCGCGTGGCAATCGAAATCGCGCGCGCAATTGTTTCGACAGCTTGGGAAATGAAGGGTTCGCCGTGTGTGGTGGGAGAATTTTGAATTATGATGATGAGGAGTCGAAAACATGACTGTTAACCTAATTAGAGGTCATCAGAATAACGATATCAACAGGTTGAATTCAAGGTTTTTAAAGATTACGGTATTTTGGATCTTTAGGATAGGGATGAACGTATTACATATGCAAACGTGACTTTTTCAAACTCTGATTTAGTGCTATATAGAAATTGATCAATCCGTTTTACAGTGCGCGTGTGCTCTATAGGATAGCGTTGGTGCCTCTCCTTCAAAAGGACATCGGTTCACTACCAGCCGCAAAAACAGATTTTTTGTAAAATCTATACAAGTTAACATTTTCTGGTCTTATCAGCTGTAGCCCGCAACCAAAAGTTGCTCGCCATTAGCAATATTGCATAATCGAAAGGTAAACAACGCGTGCACACTTTGCAACATCGACCAATCGACCGTAAAATCGGCGACCGACAACGCCGCTTATCTCTCCGATCCGCGCGCGTCTTCTTCACGCGCGACAACGAACGTGTGTTGTGTGCAAACAGAACACTTCACTTGGAAGAACATTCGATTTGTGCTGAAACGACGCTAATCGCACTCGCGCTTGCGCAAGAACAAGTCCAATTTGAGCGCAAATTGACTTTCCGAACGGACTACTTTTACGAGTTCAAAAATATTAGGAAAAAAACGCTCTTGGTAACTTTCTGTTGGTTATATACGCAAATCCATCGTTTCGATATTCAAGAGCGTCTAGTCTAGTGGTTAGCAACAGCAATTATCACCCACAGCTTCTAGGTTCAATGCCAGTCAATGGCACTTTTTTTCACTTTGAGATCCAAAACAAACCGAAGAACTACTTTTATAACCTACAAACATCAATTCAGTAGCATCCTTGTTTGCTAGTCTTATATACTGTAATCTTGCAAATTCCAAAATTTCGTGCCAAGACCAAAAAACTTGCCATTCATAAGCAGACCGTCTGACCCCTCAAAGAACTCACCCGATTGCAGATGGTGTCGACGACGTCGGCGACGGCAATCGCCGCGCACAGACTCCAAACAAAAAGTTGCAAAATTCGCATGTTCGGTCAGGTGGGCATGCCTCGAGCACGCTGCGGTTACTCTTTGTGGCGGAAGACGATTTCGGCGGCGCTAAAACGAGGAAGAACACAGTCTCGACCTTCATGCCTATTACTCGAACACGATTTGCGGAGGCGGAGTCCGTCGCGCTGGGACCCGCCGTATAATGACGAGCGCGCGGGCGCGTTTATCGTCGTCGGAGAAGAGCGACAGGTGACATCGCCGTCGCTGTCGTCGACTCACCGACGAACCAACCAACCGCCACTCGATTTAGGTCAATTAGAGGGCGCGCGTTTGTCGCGGGCCGCAAAGAGCTTCTTAATTTATGGGTTAGTCCGTGTTTTGGGGCCGGAAATCCGAACCGACGGGATTTATTGCGCAAGAGGAGAGCGGAAACAAAACAAAGCGGGGTCTTAAGTGGAATATTGAGGGTTTTGAAGGAGCTTTCGGGAGTGAACAAGCAAGATTCATGAGTTTCAGTTGGAAACACAACAAATATCTCATGTTCAGTCCATAGAAATGGAGATTTTTGAATTTTTCCGGATTCCCTCAGCTCTTACAGCGAGCGTGCTCGTTCCCTAGCGATCAGATCGAACTTGAGTCTTAGAACACGGTCTTTCGGGGTTTTAAATCACTTCTCAAAAATTGGAGTCGAAAAGACGAAGATGAAGAGGTGAGAATGAAGGGTTTCACACCGGCTACAGAAAGATTATCGAAACCGAAATCGAACAAATGATATTTCCGCCTGATTTAAAGCCTCGGAGTTCAAAAACGCGTATGGCAAACATAAAAAATTAGGAGATTTACTGGAAGCATAAGCTCTTCACCCCCTACTCCAAAAATCGCTCCAAAAAACGAGCGTATGACATTTCCTAATTCATAGAATCGTGAAACGGTCCAATTCCATTGGCAAAAATCGTATCACTCCTTTCAACCCGCACCACTCCACCTCTTGAAGTCCTCGCAATCGCCTTTCCACTTAAGACCCTCGAGCTCAAAAAACGAGTCAAAACACGAGTGGACGTCGTCACCGGACGTTCCAGCGCTCCTTATTGCGTAACGCCGGCGAAAGCACGAGTCGAGTGTCCTTTGGAGGAGTCGCCGCGCCGTGGAGGCCTAAAGCGGCGATGGACCGGTTGTCGATGACAACGCGAGCAACGAGCGGTCGACGATCGAAGGCGATCGCGTTGCATAAACAGAAGAAATGACTTGTGAGAAGACGGTGGCGGTGAGCAGCGTGACGGATAAGGTAATTAGCGCGAGCGAAGGAATTCGCGCTCGATGCTGACGCCGAGCGCGCAATTATCGTATTTTGGGAGTTTCGGGAGAGAAGGTGAGAATTCGAGATCGATCTGCGCGCGGATCAGCGGATTTTGAAACAAAAAATGCTCACTTGAAATGGTTACGGTAGGGTAAGTACAGGGCAACTAAATGTCACACATTCGGTCCTCGCAGAAACTCCGTTTCAAGAAAATCGACCAAAACTCCTGCAAAATTACCGTAATCCTCGCACAGAATCCTCTTAATTCTCCTAATTACCCCCCGCCTCCGATATCTAATCGCCCGAGAGTCGAACGTGCGACACTTTCAGATTACGCACGCTCGATTGAAGCGGATTAGCAGATTACAAGACGCTGAAGCTGATAATGGCGTCGTGAGAGCGAGCGAGAGGCCAAGGCGAGGAGGAGCGTTCTTTCGCGAGTGATTAATCACCAAAAGGTTTACAACGGAAGCGCGGTGTGCATTCCTAACGTGCGTGACGCCGCGAGAGAGGGTACTGTAGTTGGATTGCTTGCTTTCGGCAGCGAGAAACCCGCTTACACGAACGCCGCGATGGATTCGGGAGATAAGATTCGCCATGTGCAACAAGCCTAACGCAGTCACCTGCTCGCGCCCCAAAAGCGAAAAACGGCGACCGAATGTCGCCAGAGAACAACTTTATGATCGTGGGCTAATTAGCATATGCCGATCGAGATCGAGATACGCTTCGGCGTGGTGCTAATGACGTTGCTCAATGCAGGGGAGACGTTTTACGGCAGAAAGGAGAGACAATTGGTATGCAATATGCTGACGGCTGCATTGAAAATTGCAATTCCACGCCTAGGACAATTGATTTGTGGCCTCAGATGCTAGCGGGTGCGGTAGTTCGCACCGCATTTGGCCGTTTTGATCCCTAAAGTTGTTTAGAGTGTTCTTCCACTGCGTTTGGGCGTGAAATGAGGCTAAACGGATCCAATTTGGCTGCATTCCCGACATCGTTTGACTCAACTTCTCCGCGATACCGGAAACGACAACACTGAGGTTACGGTAGTCGGCGGCCGGCATCAAAGATGAGGCAACTGACCACCAAACGATGCGATAACATTAGTTCATTAGTGTAAATCGCATTTTGGAAGCTCCGCAAAGTGACAGTTGTGCGAGATCAATCTTTGTCTTCAACTTCGTTCTTCATTAGCGCGAGAGCAGTTGTAACAACAGTTAACATCTCTTAACATAACAGAAACGCATTTGCCTCATTAATCACCGCCGCCGGCACGCTTTCATCGAAGCGATTTACGGCCGACCATAAGATCTGAGGTCGGGAATCCCAAGACTCAGGTGGGCGCAGTGCGTGCGTCGGGACCATTAGTCGCGTTTACAAACACGCAGAATGCAAATTTGCAGAGTTACTCATGCATAGCGAAGGGAGAAAATTGCCTCGATTACGGCTGCGGGATGATCGCTGCGGCGGAGAATCCTGTCATGCATACGGATTTGTCGTGATCAACGGGTATTGTCCCGTATTGGCTGAAATTGAGCGGACGAATCGACGACGGCGGCGGTTTCCTCAGAAGTTGCAAGCGAGGGAGGTAATTGCAGCACGCGAGGTCATCGGCGAGGGGAGGATGAGCATGTTGAAATGGGAGCATTTCGCGACGCTTTTAGTCTTCTTGGAATGCTTGATTGTGAACAGAACAGAGGATATGAGGAGGATTCAGAATTCTTCTTCTGGACGTCGTCTAAACGGTTGCATTGAGCGGAACGACCAAAGAAAATCCAATGAACTGACCACGATCTGCTGCAGCTTGATGTTCTCCATCGTCATCCGGGAAGTCCAAAACTCAGCCTTTCTTCGTCATCGAAGCTTCCCTCCTCTGAATTCGGCTTCCTACACATCACGAAGACTGTCCTGACACTGAATCCTCCGTAATGAGCGAACTGCGAGGACCTTTAGAAGAGACTTCGAGAAATTGCAATTCGGAGTCAGCAAAGCTCGATTCGTCTGCCAATCGTTCTCAGATAGAAAAGCTGAAGAAATCGTACTGTTGTGGAGAAGCCTGTTGACCGCCTGAAAGATGAAGAAAAGCATTATTTCGCTTGATTGTGAACAAAACAGTTCCCGTTCCCGTATGGAGTGTTTGCGACATACAGTAGACTGATGAGTTTTGGGCCACGTGACCATTGCACAAATTGCACACGCTGTTTCTTTTTTCAGCTTTTTTGAAATTTTCCGGCTATTTCCGGCCGTTTTGCTTGATTCTGACGGCATGAGCGTTCCTCCCGACCTCGAATTGGTCAGAAACGGCCATGGAAACACAGAATTGTGGCCATAGAAACACAGAATAAAATCTGAGTTTTATAGTACCGCTTCTTCGCTGAACTGTTGTCAGCGTGTCCCTCCGAAAAGCTATGCCGCACTTCGGACGGATCGACATAAGGCGCGCTTGTAAACCTCGTGCGGTGGGCGCGTCGAATTTCATTTGCCCATTCTCTTTTTTTCGCATTTCCTCAAGAGCTATTTCATTCACTGCTTATTGTTTCACAATTTTAGGTTTACGTAGCATGCCAGCAAATAATGGCTCTAATCCACGAGCAATACATGGACGAATTGGAGAAACGCCATGTTCAGCAAGAGCAGAACTCCCAGGTTTGTTTCTTGTGTACATTGCAGTTGTTCGATGCAAGAATGTTTAGAAGGTTCTGCACACGGAGAAGCTTGACGATGACGGTCTCCGCCGATTGGATTCTACTCTTAAGAAAACGACTGCGTTCATGAAAAAGATTCGAAATATTGGAACCGCGTCAACTCCGACCAATTCGCTAATGCCCGAGTTGCAGAAGCTCAACCTTTCAAAATTTCTCGACGAAATCGCTGCGAGCATCGCTGAAGCCAAATTCAAAAGCAGTGAAATAACAAATGTTGTCGACGTTTGCGTGTTTCTATCGTCCCGATACAAAACATTCCCAGAAAACTTGATTTCGGAGCTCAAGAAAACGATTCCTTTCAAAAAGAGCGACAAGATAACAAATCCATCAAAGCTGCGAGTGGACATTCGGTTTGTTTTTCTTCAAGCTTCTAATTTACTGTATATTCCGAACAACTGATATCTGCAACGGCATCTGCTGAATTCTCTGCAGCCGATGATTCTTTCATCAAATTCGTGTCCACCCACTAAAAGCTCCTTTTCAGCTTCTTGGCGGAACTAGTACTCAATGGAGTTTTCGCTTCTTGCAAGGAAGGTCTGCAACTCCTGGGAAATGCACTCTCCTGTCTGTTGATCAGCGACAAAGCTGAACATGTAAATATAGGAATCTTGTTGCCGTTGTGCAAATCACACGCTATTGTCGATATGACCGATGTGGTGCCTGCGATTCCGGGCAATTCAAGCGGCGATCTACCTCGCTCATCCGCTCTCGTACCCGAACAACGCAGAACAATCGGACAGCTATTTCGTGACTACATGCGATCGCTAATAGAGCATGCAAACGCTGTGCGGGTGAGCATGAACAAGGTCCATCGTCATATCAAGAAACAGGAAAGGACCAGAGGTGAGTGGATCCCATGGACTTGAAATACAGTTTCCTTTAGGTGATGCGTCAAACGAAGATCGCGTGAAGTTCGACGAACTGAAGGCGCAATTTGTGAGACTTTACCAGCACGGACGAGAGTTAGGTGAATGTCTGGGCATTAATGTGCCGACTATGACCGAGGAACCCAGCGACGATGAGGAAGACGAATTGGCTGCAGTGCAGCTATCGGCTGACATCAACCAGGGACGCATTCTCTTATGGCCCGATGATGACACCAGAAAATTCTACGAGAATCTCCATGATCTGCGCCGAGTAGCAGGATCAATCAATGCTCAAACCGAAGACACTTATGTTAGCGCTGCCAGAAGTGGAGGGTTCGTAAAATTGCCTCTTTAGTGAAAACAAGAACGCTTTTTTTTAGAACGATTCATGATTTGTGTGAGAAAATTGAAGATATTGACTTGACCGAGTTGGAACAAGAACAAGAAGAGGAAGATAAGAAGGAGGAGCAAGAGGGAAGTTTCGACGAAGAGCAGTCGGAAGAGGAGCAATCCTTTTCTGACGACGAGTCCCATGGAACGGAATCAGTATGCGGAAGTCTTCCTGCTGAGAGCGCCATTTCCGGCGAAGAGAATCGAAGACGGATGAACGAGTTTCTAGACCGACTCTCAAACTCAATCAATCGCGAAATGATTGACCGCGCTGCTCAAGATTTCGCCTTTGAACTCTATCAGAACAAAAGAAACAGAAAGCGACTTTCTGTCTACATGATCGGAGGTGCTCCGAAAGACAGGTGAACCAAGCTCTCAAGCAACCAGAAAGCAAATCGTGATTTTCAGACTGGATTTGCTACCGTTTTTTGCCCGATTTCTTGCAACGATCCATCAAATTTTTCCCGATTACGTAAACGACATTTGCAAAGAACTCATCGGTCTCTTCAGAGAATACGTAAAGTTAGGGAGAAAGCGGTTAGAAGTTAAGATGTACGTTGTCAACTTCATTGGTCAATTGGTAACCGGTTACGTTTACTCTCACTCATGTCTCCTTCTCGCTGTTCAGATAAAATTCGGCGTCGTTTCAAACGCGGAAGCCTTGAACTGTCTGCGCATGTTGATGTGCGAGCTGAAACAATCGAATGTGGACTTGCTGTGCTGTTTGATCGAATCAGTCGGTTCGTTCCTCTATAAATCACCGCAGAGCCATGCGAAAATGAAGGTTCTTCTCGAAGTAATGAATCGCAAGAAACAGAAAATAAAGGATCCGCGACAACAGATTCTGCTTGATAACGCCTACTACTCTGTTGTTCCACCAGAGGATTCAACGGAATTCATTGACACCCGGTTGCCGGTCGACAAAGAGTACATCAAACAATGCTTGAATCAGAAAAACAATCGAGTGGCCACCTTGAGGAAGATCGACTGGGCCGATGACGATGTTGGAGGTGAGGAGAGCAAATGTGAACGATACTAATAATACTTGTTATTGAAGCTTTCGCCCTGGAAGTTATTTCGGATCCCACTAATGTTCCCTTTGAGAACATAAATCAACTCGCTCAATGTGTTGCTGCCTTATCCGAACACCACGACTGGCTCTTTCCAGAAGTTCTCGACAATATTTTGGAAAGGATTCGTTTATCTCTCGAAATCGGAGTTCTCACAGTAAGCCAGCAAACCATAGCTGACGTGGTCTATCTGGGATATCTGTACATTTACGAAGTGTGCGAATGTAGAATTCTCATGCAGGTAGCATTGAAAACAAAGTTTCCGAGTTCATCAAATTTTAAGGTACTGTATCAATTGATTAGTTTCAATGTCGCCATGGAAGATCCCCGAAACCTGTTACGTGTTTGTCTCGTAGCTGAACTCTGCCGCGTAATCAGCGACTACTTCAAGAAGGGATCGCGAAGAAGAAAACTCGACATCTTCCTTCCGTATTTCTACCGTTTCTATTGGACGAAAAAAGACTTTTGGCAGAAAAACGCTGAAGAATGGGGCGAAATCCCGCTCACGACTGAAGCGTGCATAACAGAAATGCTGCGTGACTTGGATCGAGACGATTTTCCCGATTCTTTGGAAGCGGCCAACAAGATGGTCGAGAGGGTTGAAAGATCGTTCCGTAACAAGGCAAGTTTTCTCCTGGTCTTAAACGGTTGTTGTTGTGAAACGGGTCTTTTAAGAACCGGCAAGTACACCCTTTGGTTTTGCACATCGCTTGTGTTCGTTCGAGCGTCTTGTATCGGCGATCATGTTGACGCTGAAGCGTTTAAGAATTTTATTGTTAAATTTCATCTACATCTAACAACGTCTAACTAACCCAAAAAATTCTAGATCCTTGAAGCGCGCAGAGTACTGCACTCTCACGAGATTGGCGACGATTCTCGGTTTCTGGGCGACATCATAGAGGACGAGGGCGGCGATGAGATGGGAGATGAAACAGAAGACGAAGACAAGGAGTTCGATGATGAAGAAGACGTTGAAGAACTCGATGAGCAAAAATCTGGCAGAAAAAGGTTAGTTTCTAATTGGGTTTGAATTTGGCGCTCATGGCAAACAATTGACGAAGGGCTGTCCGATAAGTTGCTGATATAGGAACAGCTTGCGCTAGAGCGTTTGAAATCTTTGCTTGTTGTCTTAGGAGATGCATATTACATCTCATTGTAAGCTAACACTTTAAGGACAAACTTTTCATGTTGTTTTTCATGATGACGAAAGTGAAATTTCAGAGATGAAGATGAAGGCTATCTGAGCGATGTTGACGGTGAGAACGTCCAGGTGCAAACCGAGCACCACGTCCTGGTGGAAGACGAACAGTTTATGAACGATCTTGATCGAATGCTAAACGAAGCGTATATGGTAAGTGTTATGATTGGAGCGTTCGGTTTTTTGCGGGAAATTGCGTTTAAGCTTTGGCGTCTTGATTTTGCTTTAGAGTTGGTAGCCAGATCCTGATGGCCGCATGTTCTATTGATCTTTCAATTAGGAAATGTTGCAAGTTATCGACTGAAAAGATCGCCAAATTTTAGTCATAGTGGGTGATTGTTGTTAGCTTTTAACATTCAACTTCCCTAGCGCTGTTACCAATTTTCAACGGATAGCCACATACAGCGCAAATGCAACTAGAGAGTTTCACTCCAACTTTCCACACATGTGACCATAATGCGTTCGCTCCGATTGTGCTTAGCATAAGCGGTCGATATGGAAACTAAATCATCTACTTTTTAGACTGCACCAGTCGTTGTCAAAGCTCCAGCTGCCGACCTGACGATTCCTCCATTAGCGATCCAAAAACTCAACCGGAGAATTTCTTTCCGTAAGTCTTCGTTGTCATTTGATCAAACTTCCCATTCCTTTAGAAACGGATGTCGGTTCTTGTGGCAGAAGTCTCGCCAACGAGGCTGCTGAACCTGTGAAACCTGAAAAGATGAAAATGGCTTTGCTTACACGCGGAAAGGGAAACAAGACCATCTTGAAATCAGTCTCGCTTGACACTCCAAAGAATCTCGAAGAGTCGTGGAGGATGCGACAAGCCCAGCGCAAGAAGGACCACAACGATTTGAAAAAGCTCACGTTGAAGATGAACGAGCGGATCATGGAAGACGACGATACTGATCACAAGTAGAGGCCTCATTAATTTGTTTCTTTTGTCTTATTAATTCAATAAATGCATGTCGTTTTCGCTGCGATAAATACGGTCAAACGGTGTGGCACGAACACGTCGCACGTTTTGGTCTTGTCGCATTCTACTTAACGCTTTTCCATCCGTAAAGTGCATTTGATTTACCATTAAGTAAAGGATCTGATGTTTAGAAAGTGCCTCCATATCGTACGTTTCCACCGGTAAGCAACAGCTTTTCCCCGCAGCTAATTTAGCTTGCGCAATTCACATTAAAACAATCTTATGAACAACATAAACAATAAAATTTTCAACAATTCGTACACCTAATCAATTCACAACTTCGCCGCCGTCTTCTTCTGGCTCTTCAGTGATAGCATCCATCTCCCCGTAATTCTCTACCTTCATATCGTTCAATCCCAGCATATCATTTTGCTCATAATTCCTCTCATAAAAATCCTTTTGAATGCGCGGATCGTCCAGAGGAGCTGCCAGACTCTGAGATCAGAATGTTTGTTCTGTAAATTATCTAAACTGTCGAGGCTTACCTGAACATAGCTATTTCCAGCAGGATCATCGAGAACAATGGTCAATTCCCGTTTTAGAGAAATCGTGTCATCGAACTGTTGGAGCAAATTCTTCATCTTCTGGCGCTCGTCGTCGGTTGCACTGTCGCCAAAAAAGAAACGACCCTGTTCTGCTAATTGATCACGTGTAGCAGTCAGCAATCCTTCGACAGTCGTGAATCGACCAGACAAGGCACCGTAACCAACATCGAGTTCCAATTCTGGAATTTCTAAGCAACAAGTGTCGGATTTCAAAACATCGCGGGCGAGATCGACATTCTAAATTAAAGGATTACTTCATTCCACTATGCTTGTCTAACCTCTTTAATGTTAACAGTAATCTTGCAACCGTATTCTTTGATTGATCCACCGGACTTAACTTCGTTGGACTTGTTGCCGCAAACGTCACAGGACGTTGACATGATAATCACTGTGTTGAAGAAGGGAATGTCTGCAGATTTGATGAATAAAAAGAGAAGCTGCAAAAATCACCTACCAGTGGGCTTCATTAACGTTTCGGCTGGTGCTCCGCAACTAGGACAATCGGTCGCGAATCTGAGAACCTCGTGTTTGGCATCTTCATATGAACGCCATTCAGTTGCTGCCGCTTCGTCTTCGACTTCATCGTCGTCGGCTAAACCCAACACTTTGCGATCAGCAAGGCGTCGGCAATAATGTGAGGTGATACAGCGAGGATCAACGTGAAGAGGATCGATGCTTTGAATGTAGCAATTTCCGGAAGGATCGGTTAGCTTCTAAAAAGGAGAGACGATAGAAGTACTGTGCTACTGTTAAGGCAGAACTCACAAAAGTGAACGGCTCCGTCAAATTCAAGTATTTGTCCATCTTCTCCAAGAACGCGTCGATCTTTTTTGCGCCCTCGGGGTTTTGAATTCTTCGGAGAGACTGATTTTGAAGCAGTCCATCCCTCACGCGAGTGAGAACTCCTTCCACTGTTGTAATCTCTGAAATACAAGGAATTTCAGGTCACAAGCTGCCTAACATACCTCCCGTTTGCGATTTATAAGGAATAACCAACTCAAGCTCAGGAATCTCAAGCTGGGCGTATTCGGATTTCACCACTTGACGATTGAGATCTTCCGGGAACTTTGCGTTGAGCACAATCTCGGTGCCGTGCTCCTGTGCAGCTTCTCCGCTCTGAAGTTCATTGTTTCTGTGGCCGCAGTGGTCGCAAGCGAATGAAACAATGATTACTTGGCGATAGTAGGGAATTCGAGTGCACAGCAGGCGTGTCATGCCCTAAAACGACCTGTAAGTCATGGAAAACAGCGCATTTCGTTACATTTTCATGACACTGCATGCACAGCGATTCGATCTCCATCGGCCGTTGTTCGACGTCATCGGCCGACAAATCGCCGAATATCGACGTTGTGGGCGCTGTGAAGGATTCTTCGGTCATCGGGAAGTTGAATACAAAAGCAAATCACCTTCACGAAGATGGCGATGTTGACAGTGGACTTCGAAATTTTCAGAAGCCTGTACGGGAATTACTAGTGACGACGGTTGAATGATAGAGTCCCACAACGCTTGTCGGCGCTAGGAAAGTAGGGACAGTTGCGTTCGGCGACCACAAGTAAAGATTTTCGAAAATGTACGCGTGAAGTGATGCGAGTTTTGACCAGTTTGCCTCGTTCTTGTTTTGTTTTGCGGTGAACTTTGATTTCGTTGATTTGAGCTCGCCTGCAGGTGTGTATCTGTTTAATTTCGCTGCTAATTTCTTCCGTCCTTGATCTGTTGCAATTTGCGAGTCTCGGCTGTTGTGCAATCAATTTATTTGCATTTACTTACAGGTAACAGCTCGTAAAATGGCTCCCGCTACCAAGAAATCCAAGAAGACCAATGAAAACATCAACGCCCGTCTTTCGATGGTGATGAAGAGCGGCAAGTTCACCCTCGGATACAAGCAAGCCATCAAGTCTCTTCTCAATGGAAAGTCCAAGCTTGTCATTATCGCCAACAACACCCCTGCTCTTCGGTTCGTTGAAGTTTTCGTATTCGGTGTTTGCCATTGATGAGGTTTCAGCCGCAGTGAAATCGAGTACTATGCTATGCTCGCGAAGACCGGAGTCCACCACTACGGAGGAAACAATATCGAGCTAGGAACCGCTTGCGGTAAGCTCTTCCGTGTTGGAGTTCTCTCCATCACCGACCCTGGAGACTCTGACATCATCCGCGCTATGCCCACTGAGCAGCAGTAACTTGTTTTGCAAATTTTGTTGTTTTTGTTATTGTGATCTTATTATAAAGATTGGTTACGTGATGAGTGATATATTTAATACTGCTGCTGTGACGGGGCTCGTCGTCCTTCTGAAGAATCATGGACGGCGTTTGAGGTAACAAAGGTAAGTATTTTTATTGCTATGATTTAGAAATACTTGTCACCCGGAGAGTTTTGGCCAAGTCTCGATTGGACTGCGAAGAAGTCGACTAATGGAGTCGTTTGTGAAGCCGTTGGCTTATTGTTTGGTCATTTATTTTGATTAAATCGAAATAAATGGATCTATTTATTCAATTCGCTGTGAGCTATTCTGAAAAGTTGTGGGTGTACAGGTGCTTCTTTCAATCGTTTCGAAGGTAAGTTTGGGGGCGGATTTGTGAGCGGAATGAGGTTTTCTTCACTTTGAAGAGATGGGTTTGACATTGAATTAGAAGGCTTGTCCGTATGGTGTTTTCTTGACACGTTTGTTTGGCGAGTTGAAAAAAAATGGTTTTGACATTTGGCTTTTACCTACTTGTAAGATCGATTTTCGGTAACCGCCGTTATGATTTGATCTGTTGCGCGCAGCGTTCGTACCTCGCCGAGGACGATTCGAAGCGAAACCTGCCAATCAGAAAGCTGATCAGCAAAGAAGTGTGAGCATACGCGTGTCAACTTGAATGGTTATCTCCCTTGGAGATCTGGCGCGCGTTCGGTTACGGTAGCGGAAAATTCGAGAGAAGTGATAAATGATAGTCGGGTAGGATTGAGTCGGTCGCCGGCGAAGTCATTCGACTCTCGGCAGCGAGCGGAAACGGTTGTAAAGGTGTCACGGGAGTTGTCATCGACCATATGCCGTCAGCGGAGCTCTTGACAACCTCTCCACTCCAACGCGCTGCTCATGTTCGCCTCGCGAAGCCTTTGTTTCGTGTTACACAATCGCTGTGTGTGGTTGGGATCGCGATTATGCAATTATCCCCTCGCGAGAGTTGTCACTACAACGGCGCTCCATTCAGCGCTTCCTTATCTGCCATCGACGCCTCGCGCGTTGAGTCATAATTGGAAGTGTCAAGCACTCTCCGATTAGCTCTGTTGGTGCTGCCGGACGCCAAGATGGGTTCCAAAGGTCAGCTGAAGCCGTGTTTAACGGTCATTTTCACCCGAGAAGCGATTTTCTGCCGGCGGAGACGAGCGCGGTAATTAGAGAGGAAATCAAAGTTGCGCGCGGCGATTATGCAAACTTATTTGGCGCATCGCTGCACCCTAAAAGGGCCGACGGCGCGGCCGCGGTCGTCACGCGTGTATCAATCATGTTTTGTTGCGGGATCAAAGGGACTCGCGTGGGGCGAGGAACAGATCGTTTCGAGGTCGAGAGGTTATGACTGTCAGCTGTGTGGCCCTCCGTGATTGATCTCTTTCTTCGGTTGATGCGCCAAGATTTGAATTCAAATCGTTTGAGGCGCGATCAGGCTTCAGTGGACAAGTGCTTCAGTGGCTCAATTCAATTACGAATCGGCTTCAGCAGGCTGTAAAATGAGATCGTCGGCTCTATGAAGGTGATGTGAGCTCGTAAACCAAACATATCAGGTAACTTCTCATTCCGGCCACTTCGCAATGTCTTCTCCGCGTTCGTGTGAATCGTTATGACGCTTTGCGACCTACCGTAACCCTGCGCTAAGCACACATCCGATAACTCACGCCTTCCGACAGCTCGCTTGCAACAAGCGTGACGCGACTCCTCCGTGCAACCGTAATAAATCACATTTCATCATTCAAAATTCAAAATTTCGATCGTATCTTCACGCAGTCGTCACAACATCTGTTGCACGAGATGGACACGCACGATTCGCGAAAACAATGAACAGCGTATAAAAACGGTACTTAACCAATAAATAACTGCGGGCGCTGCGCGTCTCCGGAGGGAAGACGCGAGAAGTGAAAATTGCGAAGAGAGAAACCGGTTCTGAGGCTACCGTATACCGTTTTCGGTCTTCTGGGAACGTCATATTTACCTGGAATCGCACTGTCGGAGTGTGCGAATGAGGTGTTCTGCTCAGAGTGCTACAATTTGAAATAGTTTCCCTGTTCTGTTTGGATACGGTAATTGCAGCGTAGTGGACTTAATTGACAAGATTGCTATCAGTTGACACTTTGTGGCCCGCACAATCCCAAAATCCTCGATCTCTGTCACCATATGCGTGGTTAATCGGTCGTCCCCGTCGATTAACACCCACCGTAGGAGGCTCGGCTAGCATGCGCGACAGGGTGAACCCAGAGTGGGCGGAGTCACCGCCCAACTTGTTGCTGTCATCGTCGCGTCGACAAGATCATTCGCGACAAGATGACGACCACCTGGCAACATGCCTATGCGACCACTTCGCCCACCGGGGCCGTTTTGCCCTACGGCAACATGATGACTCCCGTCTACCCGCAGCATCATCAAGTTGCAGCGCTGACCAGTCCGACTACCGTATTCCCAAGCCACCAGATGACGGCGATGGACTTCCAGCTCTACTGCAGCACGAGTTCTGCGCAGCAAACGCAGCAATCTTCGCCTGCTTCAGAGTAAGTCAATCCCGTTCGCTTCTTTATTCTAAATTTGGATTTAGCGATGATTACATGGGCGACGACGATGATCACAAATGCGGCAAAGGCGGAGCGCGCCGCTACAAGACGCCGAGTCCTCAGATTCTCCGTCTCCGCCGCCAAGCGGCCAACGCAAGGGAACGGAAGCGGATGAACATGTTGAACACCGCCTTCGATACGGTAAGCAATCCTCCTACGCACAAACGGGCGCCTCAAGAAGCAAATTTCAGCTTCGCGAACATATTCCCGAGATCGACAAGGGTCGCCGCCTTTCCAAGATGGAAACCTTGATGATGGCGCACTACTACATCCAAGAACTCGTGAGTCTTCTCGAAACCGACAAGAAGGACTGATTCCCACATTCCGATACCGTTTTACCTCCGCGCGTGTGTACATAAACATATTTTAATAAGACTGCAGCTGTCAAGGTTGTGACCCACAATAGCGCACTCCAAACATGTGAATTCGACGAGGGCAATGGCGCGTGCGCAAAAAACAGACTCGAATGCAACTCGGAGGCCATTAAACGGCGCGCAAGTGGCGATGGCACGCGCCTCAGATGCAGATCTCGCGCATCGGCGGCGATCGGTTCGGTGATATCACTTGTGGCGGGTGTCAGTTGTCACCGCGAGACGCTCGTGAGTGAGGTGGAGCAGAGAGGAGGAAAGTCATGCGCATCAGGCGGCGGTGTTTCGAGTGATTGGAACATTCCGAGTGATTAGGAGAGCAGATTCAGCGATTGAGTGATACGATGAGGTTGGCCTTCGAATTTGTTGGCGCTGGGGCCGTGAATCGTTTAAGAAAAGCGTCCTTTGCTAGCAGGACAGTAACGGCGTCCTCAGTCGTCACACAGATGTTTGATGCAACGCCGTGTCGATGCTCAATGCAATCGTGCAACTCAATTCGAGCGTTAAAACACGTGACGTGAGTTTCATTCCATTGATTTTGTGGCGCCAAATTCACCAAAATCCGATAGAATACGACGACCACACGTACAGAAACAACAGCCAGATGATACGCGATCGCTTGTGCTTCAGCTTTGGCGGCGCCATCCTCAATCACGCATTTTCAGCGTGGTTTAAAGGAAATTGATCAATTTAGGCTCTGATCGGTTGGTCGATTAACTTGTGAAGCTCGTTTCCGCTCTTCCGCTTTCATTTGCACCTTCGTTTTATGTTCTTCATGTTCCGCGCAGTCATAGAACGATAAAACGACTCTCTTTATGGACTACCGTATCTCTCGCCAGTCTCTCGGGGGCGCGTGTCGCTCGTCAAATCCCGCTTGCCGCCGCTGCCGCGATATGGGTCGATCTTGTCCATCCACACTCATTCCAATAATTAATTGCCGTGTCGCAAAGTTTACCTTTCGGACACGATCGCCCTCATCGATTAGATCGCCTTCTTCATTAAATCATCGGCGTTTTTCAGTCGTTTTTTGCGCGGCGGCACGCGTCTTTGATTCTTCGCGCGATCGCTTCGCGCCACTTCCACATCGCTGACTTCAAAAAGTGCCCGTGATTTCAATTGGGCGGCTGCGGTGTTTGTTCGCCGACTTCCGACACCTAATTTGCTAATTGGCAACTTGCGCAATATGGCGGCGAGGATGCAGTTGTGGGAGCGGAAGAGAGCGAGAGCGAGGGTAGTTGGGGTCGATGACAATAATGAGGGTTTAATGGGATTAAAGCGATGAGATTTGAAGAAAACAATGCGATTTTGAATCTTCATGTAGAAGTTTGGTCTGATCGAGACTGCTGAGGGCGTTTTCAGGCCTAGACACATCATCACCGGTGTCTTACTGTATTGCACACCTCTGACTTGTAATATGGCGTCGTTGAATTGTCCACAGATCACGTCTGCGATGAGTGACTCCATTTCCAAGCGTTTTCCATTTTTATACGTTAGTTTAGCTCAGTTTGCGTCTCCACTAGGTTTCAAACCTTCGCAGTGCTCGTGCGGTTCATATATCCATTTCCTCCTCTGAGACCCCATTTTCACTCACACACATGCGCGTGTATGTACATAATTGTCCATTTAATTGCTCTTGTGGCGGCGCCATCTCGCGACAAATCGAAATCGTTTAGACGCGTGAAATTCCGCCTGTAATTTGGCGGTCGCCTGTGGCGGCGCCCGCGCAAGGCAGCTGTCGTACAGAGCGCGTGCGTGAGACGATCTGTAATTAGTGCGGTAAGACGGGGCCGCCGAAAGAAACGACCGAATTGTTGCGCGTTCAATCGACGGTAATCACCGAGGGCCAAAGGTCGGCGGCGACTTCTCTCCTTATGCGAGCGCTCTGTGATGTAATCACGCGGTGCGCGACTTAATCTCGGCCAATATTGCCACCGATTAATGCGTTTGTTGGTAAGCGGCGGTGGCGGCTGTTGTGAAGAAGGTGCCGCACGGGTCACTCGGGGCCAAATGCGAAAATTGCGCGTTTTTATAACCTTTTTGGAGGAGTCGATGGGGAGAGACAATTGTCACCATGTGGTCACAGATGTTGCTCAATAGTGCACTCGAGGAAACGTAATGGATACGAGTCTATTTGAATATCGAATGTCGCAAAAAATCTCTGGAGATGTGAGGAATCGAATCGCAGCCTTCTCGAATGCCACGCGAGCTCACTAAGCACACCAGAAGCATGCAAACTTTGATAGTAATAATACCGAAATCTGGCGGCTGTTGGAGGTCTCGCAACGCAGACCTTGTGTACTGAGTTTTGACCTACAGTACGAACAGACGAGGAGACAAGCGATTGCATTGCATTTTTGTGACGAATTTATCGCGAAATCGGAATAACGGACTTACGGCGTGACTGTTTTCAGGCAGAATGGTGTCTCTTAAGACTGCTCGAATGCTTCGCCGGCTGCGGGGTCTCCCGCGAGAATTGTGGAATCAGTATCCGGAGCAGGTCGCTCTCTATTCAACCTTCGGTCTCGCCGGCTTCCTCATTGCCGCATACAAAATCAACAAGGTCGGACTTGAAGGCGGTAAGCGGTGATTGTTGCTGCATTTGTTCTTTATTTTCTGCGATTTTAGTTCAACCTTATTACCGCGGACGCTACGATATTGTCCGAACTGATGATCCCGTTGCGTTGAACTGGAGAGTTCCTGAGGTTCGTTTACATTGATTATTAGCTTTCTGTTCTATAGATGTGCGTGCCATCTCACGAGCAAAGTAACAAACGTTTTTGGTCAGCAAAACTTGTTCGGTTGTGATGGGCATATCAGATGTTAATTTACGTGCGATACTGGGGTAGATTTGCATCTAGTAATGGAAACTTTGCATATGATCTTGTCTGTTCATAATAACGAATCATTGTTTAGGACTATCCCGCTCCGTACCTGTCCAACCGCGACAATGTCGACTACTCCACATACAAGCGCGATTATGGATGGAAGGCCGCTCTCTAGGAAATTGGAAGACACATGAAGCGACTTCTTCGCTTTTTTTCGATTGTAAAATATCTTCTCTAGACCTAGTAAATGACAATTTAAGCTCGCCTTGTAACATTCCCTTGTCGTCATACGTCAGACTGAAGCAAATGAGACTTGCCGCGTCGCTCAGATTTCATTTTACTTCACTTGAGAGCTGGTGAGGGGTTGAAGTAGAAAGCGCTTTCTCGTATACTTCTTCCTGATTCGTCAGTAGTTATGGAGAAACCGAAGAAACGAAAGAAGAATAAGAGAAGGAATAACGGCAATATTCCATATATACCAGAAGGAAAACTTCAAGCTGCAGTGCCAGGTTAGTTACACATTGCTTTCTTTGCTTAGATATTTGGCTTTAGCTGATATCCAAAAGAACATGAATGAATCTCCGGAAGAATTCGAAAATCCTCCGCAGAAGAAAGAAGACGAGAAGAGCGAAACTTCCGAGTCGTCTTCTGCTGGTGCCATTCAGTTTCCGCTTACGATGTGCGACGACAAGGACAAACCGAAGAAGAGAAAGAAGAAAAAGAAGAAGCGAAAGGACAACGCTCCTTTCATCCCAGAAGGAAAACTTCAAGCTGCAGTGCCTGGTTAGTCATTGATTGCTTTAGTCGTTCCGCTCAATGCAACCGTTTAGACGACGTCCAGAAGAACATTGACGAATCCCCAGAAGAATTCGAAAACGATCCGAAGGTTTTCAAGCGGAACAAAGAGGAAGAAAAGGAGGAGGCGCCGCCCGAACCGGAAGCCCAAAAGAACGAACGGCCAAGGAAGATCATGCCTCTTGTGGATGGCCCGAAGGCAAACTCTCAGTTCACGCCGTTCTCCGATTTACACAAGTTTCCTTTGCCGATTCCGAAGAGGAGAGAAGAAGCCGTGGCGAATGTGGCATCGATTCTCCGCTCATCCACAAGAATCAGCTTCTTTCTCGTCTCTCACAAGAAACCGTGGACATTCTCCTGCACGCGAGCAGAGTCATAAGAAACTATTCTAGCGCCGAACGGGATGACGTAGATCTTACAATCAATGTGGTTTATGAATTATGTGCGCCGAAGGTGATTTTTGTGTTGGAAAAACCGTTTGACAGTCGGTGAATAAACGTTGCATGTGATGTATGGACTTTATCGACGTACAGAATCCAGTGCTCGAGGAAACGTGGCGAAGGAGTGCTTCTTGACTTGTCCATAGAAACCGATTGTCGAGCACCTGATTAGATGGAAAAGCGTTAACTAGAGCGTGACAAAACCAAAACGGACGACGTGTTCGCCTGAACCGATGCTTATCGACGAGACACTCAAGCTTTGCTCCAGACACGTGGATCTCTGACAGTAGATCCGTCCTCTGCTGCTCTCCGTCACCGATCCAACTCGTCTTGACATTGTTTCTTTTCCGTTCTGCACGCTCCGGTAGCCGGCATTCCAAGATGTTCCTTCATCGCATATCGCGCGTTGCACCCGATCGTTATCTCCTTCGCATTCATACTCATGTTGTCGCGCCGACTCATTCGGCTGACTCTTTTCAAGTCACCGTTATCCGCCAAGTTGTCGCCGTTGAAGCTGCTCACCCTCCAGTTCGTCTGGATTGTTCCGTACCTGTTCGTGAGTTGCTTCTTACTGTCACTGTGGTAACTGATCTGGCGTGGTTTCAGCTGACAAACTACCTCGAGCGATCGCTGCTTCCGTTCCGATTGCTCTGCTACACGCAGTCCAACTTCCTCGGCGTGAATTCGCCTCTTCGCGATGAAGTGCGCAGCTGTGTGAAGTCGTTCTTCCCGACCCGCGTGCCCGACAGCGATTGCAACCTGAATCGTCATGTGAGCGCGCGGATCGAGCCGCGCATCGTGAAGGCCGAGCATCGGCGAATGGTCGTCATCCGAACTGCACCGAAATCTGCGGATTATCGCCAGTTTGTGCGGGACTCTTGGGCGCCAACGCTGCTGCCTGAAGTGGCGACTGTTTTTGTAACTGGTTAGTTTGCCGCTCTCTAGCTTACAATTAGCGTTTCCCTATCAAATACAATTTAGGAACTGGAAACGACGAAGCTCTACAAGATGAACATGAAAAGTTTGGCGACATCCTGCAGCTCGATTTTCTCGACTCGTACAAGAATCTCACGTTGAAGATGATGGCGATCTACGGGTACATTCTGAAGGAGAAACCGAATATTCAAGATATTATTGTGATCAACGACGACACGATCGTTAACGCAACGGCTTTACATCAAGTGAGTCTCCAGACCACTCGTTTCACTCTAATCGCGCTTTCCAGATTCCCGTATCCTCTGCATCCGACGTCTACATGCTGGGAAAAGTGTCCAGAGGCTATCCGCGGCTTTTGATGTGGTGGCTCCCGTGGTACGTGCCGGGGACGATGTATCCGGGCATGTGTTATCCCCCGTTTGTGCAGGTATCTTTCCCGGCATCCCTTTTCAATGTTTCATGAATATTTCAGGGCTCAAGCTTTATAATCACCCGTGCGGCGGCACAACGCATCTTGGACGAAATCTGCGAAATCCCGGCGATTCACTTGGACGACGTGATGATGGGCGTTGTGGCCAACTGTCTGCGAGTGGAGCTTCGTCACAGCGAGGGATTCGACCACCACACGCTCGACAAGTACGTGGTCTTCCACTATCAGTACTCGCGCCACAGTGCTGACGAGATGACGGCGCTGTGGAGGAGTTCGGGCTTGGAAAACGCAGTGCGAGATCCGATTCGACGATGACCTATTTGAGGAAAGTGAGTGAATAAAGAAGGGTCTCTGATACGCATCTGCGCAGCGAAGCGGTCATGTGCTAAATGCACTCATCGAAAGATCAATCGCACTTTCCTGAGAAAGTCGGAATCGAAAAGTGTGAGCTCAAAATTTATTTCTCTAGATTTTCAGTTTTTACTTGATTCGTACGGTCTCCAAATATCCGCTTGTTCCTGAGGCCGCCGCTGCGGAGATTGAAACAGCTGCTGAGGGAGGAGTGGAACCGGGAACACGAATCCTGGCATGAAAATTGGTTGCGGGAACGCAAATGAGAGCGCGATTGGCGGATGCGCCGAGAGCGGAGGCGGAACGTTCTGACTGACGTTGGCCGCGAGCATCTGAATGCAGCTGATCGTCTTCTCCAACGTGGAGAGTTTGTCGAGATTCGTGCAGTTCGCCCCGTTTGTCACCTCCACGAGTGTTCTGAACGCGTCGTAGTAGTAGTTCTGCTTTTCGCGGAGCAGCTTCTCCAGATAGGGTTTCCGCGCCATCTGAATCAACGTTTTCATCAGCGATCGGGGGATGAACGAACTTACATTTCCAGGCCTTGAAGGTTCCACAAGCGGAGGAATCACAGCATCATCGACTGTGCGGCCGTTCTGAACGAGAAGCCTCTTGAAAACCTCGAAGACCTCGGCGAACACCTCCGCCTTCTCTGCCTTCGACCGGTCGGCGCAATCGAACTTTGTCAGCAGCGTTTTAAGTTCCTCCACCTTCCTCGCAATCTCTTCGCGACGCTTCTTCTCGATGACGCTTTTCGAGGGCATCTAAAGGAGTCTATAAGTCAGCAGCCTGAGTCACCAATCAACTTACGAGATCGCTCGACTCCATGACCGATTTGCACTAAAGTGGCTAAGCACCTTAGCGCGGAGGCGCTTATAACAAACTTCCTCGTGAGAATCTGCAACCGACAACATGGGAATCAGCGCTTCTCCGCCCAGTCGGTAGGTTTGTGGCGAATGAGAAACTGAAGGTGAGAATTTGCTCGGCGGCGGGGGAATTGCAGTTCGGTGCGAACAACGTGAGTAGTGCAGGTGGGTAGAAGGCATCAGCGTGATTTGGAGTAATTTTGATTTCGGGGATTGTGGTAATGCAGATCCAGAAGGCTTCATTCTGCAATGGTCGTCGATGTCTTCTGCGGGATGATTGCTTGGTTGTTGCTAATCACGTTGCTTTAGGTCAACGATCTAGTCCATCCAGGTCATGTTCCACACTTTGCTGCAATTTTGCCCTTCTGCAATTGGCACCTCGCTCACACATCCACAGTCTCATCCACTTCACAGGACCGACAATCCCACTTTTCAGCCGCCGTTTGCATGGACAGCGCCGATTCCCAGCATTCCCTTGGCGTCGACCTCGGAGATGAACGACCTTTTTGTGGAAAAGCCACGAACCGTGATTCGAATCGAAAACTATCAATAGAAATTGCTACCGTACGACCAAAGGCGAAACATACCTCCTCTAGCGCTCGTTCGGAAGCTCTCCTCATCGACCATATGCCGTCAGCGGAGCTCTTGATAACCTCTCCACTCCAACTCGCTGCTCATGTTCGCCTCGCGAAGCCTTTGTTTCGTGTTACACAATCGCTGTGTGTGGTTGGGATCGCGATTATGCAATTATCCCCTCGCGAGAGTTGTCACTACAACGGCGCTCCATTCAGCGCTTCCTTATCTGCCATCGACGCCTCGCGCGTTGAGTCATAATTGGAAGTGTCAAGCACTCTCCGATTAGCTCTGTTGGTGCTGCCGGACGCCAAGATGGGTTCCAAAGGTCAGCTGAAGCCGTGTTTCGCGGTCATTTTCACTCCAAGAAGCGATTTTCTGCCGGCGGAGACGAGCGCGGTAATTAGAGAGGAAATCAAAGTTGCGCGCGGCGATTATGCAAACTTATTTGGCGCATCGCTGCACCATAAAAGGGCCGACGGCGCGGCCGCGGTCGTCACGCGTGTATCAATCATGTTTTGTTGCGGGATCAAAGGGACTCGCGTGGGGCGAGGAACAGATCGTTTCGAGGTCGAGAGGTTATGACAGTCAGCTGTGTGGCCCTCCGTGATTGATCTCTTTCTTCGGTTAATGCGCCAAGATTTGAATTCAAATCGTTTGAGGCGCGATCAGGCTTCAGTGGACAAGTGCTTCAGCGGCTCAATTCAATTACGAATCGGCTTCAACAGGCAGTAAAGTGAGATCGACGGTCCTGTGGCTTCCGGGCAGAAAGGCTCTCCGTGGCCGTGATTGATCCTTTTCTTTGGTTAATGCGCGATCAAGCTCCATCTGCAATGGGAAATTGGCTTGAGAATCAGTGAATGAGTCAAACGGCGGCTGAAAAGTGGGATTGTCGGTCCTGTGAAGTGGATGAGACTGTGGATGTGTGAGCGAGGTGCCAATTGAAGAAGGGCAAAATTGCAGCAAAGTGTGGAACATGACCTGGACGGACCTGAGCGACATCGGCGTCTTCAACTCCCCCATTTTCTCGATTCTTTCTACCTAAAGCAACGTAATTAATAAAAATCAAACAATCATGCATTCGTCCCGCAGGAGACCTCGTCCATTGCAGAATCAAGCCTTCTGGAGCTACATTACTACATTACGATTTGTCAAATCCTTCTTAATTGACCGTACTCTGCTAGATAAAATCAAAATCTGCTACAACCGCCTTCTTGAGCCTCGATTCGGCTTCAATTTCCTCTAAAATGTCGTTTTTGCAAATATTCCTGTCACTCGCACTCATCAACGCCATGAAATTCCTTTGACAAACAAAGCAATAGCCCCCGCTTCATGTTGTCGGTTTATAGTCCGTTAATGACGCAGTCTCCGCGCCGCCGGTCGGTATTAACTGCCAAATCGATCTTCTTATCACTCGCCTTAAGCACCTCTTTTCGCGGCGCTCGAACGATGACGAATGAGTCCACGCGCTCGTGACTTCCTCTCCGTCCGAGACGCGCGGATCCGCGTTTTGTCGCGTATTTCGTTGAAAAGCGCACCTCGTCGTTTCCGGCGCTTTGAAATCGCGTTTTTGTTCTCGGGATTAGGGCTGGATGGAATGAGGCGCTATCTGGAGAGATCGTTGATGTCGGTAAAGTCGAAATTCGGGTTAACAGTGGTTTGAAACAAGCACAAACGTGACTTTTATGGTCGATAAACCCGATCACATACAAATCGCGCGGAAGTTGCCGACTCGTGAACGTCTGTTTGGATTAAATCGCGATTTTTCGGTTAGCGCAGCACGTTGTGGAGCTGATTTCAGCCCGGGTAATCTCAGAAAACACCTGTACACTCTACAAATCGTCACTGACGGGCCATAATTCATCACAGTCGAGCTGAACGCTAAAGCGTAACCTTTTCCACTTCAAATCAGTGTTCACAAAGTGCAGATTTACGTCTAATCGCTGTCCGCATCCGCTCCTGGCTTGAATTTATGCACGCTTGAAAGCTAGCGAATGAGGAACTAACTTCCCCGTTCGAGCAGATGACCACAAACCGCTGGATGTTCCCTTCCAAAGTGCAAATTCTTGATGAGATCTCCCCGCAGGCGAACGGAGACGGCGGAAGAAAGCAATTTTTCAAGCATCGATTGGCAATTTCTTCTTGAATTCACCATTCTGAGGTTGATCGAGCTGATGATCGGTCCAGCGTGTGATGATTTCAGTGAGATTCAAACTCAAAATTCTCCGTTTTCCAATAAAAGTGCAACACAAATGCTGACAAAGTTTGAATTTCTGAGTTCTTGACGTAACTGCTGTCCTTGGTCATAAGTGCATCAAGTGCCAGGTGCTTCAGCACGTTCATGACCGTCCGCTCGAACCTGTGTGCTCAAATTTGTGCGTCTTTCGGCGTAGATCTGACAGAAGTACGCTTTGGACGACACTCTAGCGTGTGCGCTGTTCCATTTTACGGTCGTTGCTTGATGAAACTCCTTCTGACAGCGGAGAGGAGACGTATTAGGCACTTGAAGCTCCTAGAAAACGTTCCTTCACGCATCGATTGTCAATTTTGAGCGAAATTCGCGGAATCGATGACGTTGGAGTGGGCTTTTAGCGATCTTCACGCTTTTGCCGTCGATTTTCGCGCTTGATAGGCCAAGTGGACTATGAATAGGCCGCCGTTCCATAACTGAAATCCACTTTTCGGACTCTTTGCGTTGTCAAGAACGGGCTGCAATCGAATTAACCACAAGGGTTGTGTCAAAACAAGCCTATCTCGCTTGTCGCAGGTGCTCAAATGGAATTGAGCCTGAAACTCGACGCCAAAAACACGGAAAACGCACAAGTAAACGCAGTTTTCCACTCCAAAAGCGCCGCTTTCGTCGTCATGCGCTTCTTGATTGTGTCATCGCGTTGTCTTCGCTCTTCCCCGACCACTAAAGAGTCCCTGAAGTCCCTTTAATTCGTTCCAGAGGCGTCTTCATCGCCGCTGCAGCAATTCTCCGCTCCTCAAACGACGTCATTCGCGCAGCGTGCGCTGAAGCCGCGATCGATAACTCCAAAAGCTCCGCCCGCCGGGCCGCCGACGTCGTCACACGCAGCAGGCGCGTCGCTTCATCCGCGGACCCTCCGAGAGCTCGAGTCGAGTCGAGGCCATACATAGAGCACCAGCGGCTGGCAGCATGTGGCGCGCGACTCTCGCCACGACTCTGCTGCTCATCGGCACTGCGCAAGCAAACTTTTTCTCCGGTGAGTCGTCTTATTCTCTCTTTCAATCGAATGATCCCCTGTGCAATAATGAAATTCTGTCGACGTCCGCGTGCACGCGCCCCTCAACACGCGCGCTTCTGTTCTCTGTTCTGCAATACGTTGCAAACATGATCAACAGGCGCTTCTCGATGAGTCAACGATGAGATTGATGACGCAAAAGAGCTTAGGGATACGGTAATCGTTGGGATTCCAACAATTTCTGATGACGTTCGTTCAGCGCGTTATCTTGTGGCGCGTGAGAGGCGCCGATTATCGACGGAAATGACGTAGAAAAAACATGTAAACTGCTCATTTATGCATCGATCCCCGTTCGCTTAGCGCGTGAAAGGTTAATTTTATGGTTAAAAAATTCACTTCTCGCAGTGAGATGCGAACTCGCGTCGATCGCATGAGAGCGAGACAATTAGGCAATGCGCTATTCGCGCATAATTTCCAAAAAGTGCGAAACTATCATTAGATGACGTAGGCAGGTGCTCCCACAACTACCGTAGTCCCGCTTGCGCGTTCTTAGAAGAGGATTAAAGTACATTTTGCGCCTTAATGAGACGCCAGAAAGGAGGACGTCCACTCTTGTTTGCGCAGATGCCCTTTGTAGGTCTGAATGAAAGCGCGCGTATTTGCAGAAGGTGGAAGTGGACGAATAGCCGAGAACGACGCTCCGCAGCAGGATTGGGACGAATATGCCGCGGAGTACTACAAGAATCGTCAACCCCCGCAGGCGCCTCAAGTGCAATCGGAGTTCGGAGGCCTCGATGAGGCGAAACTCGCGGAGCTGCTGCGCGAGGTGAATCAGCTGAACGAGGAGGACAAGTTGGCCGCAGACAGTGAAGACGAGTTTGTTCCAGTTAGCGCTGACGAGCAGCAGCTCGTCTACGACGACAAACAGCCCCTTTACAGAGGTAAAATTTGAAAATTTAAAAAATGAGGGACGAAAGGAGGAATCGAACTCTGCTCGACCGTTTGATAGACAAAATCACTTGCAATGCGCTACGTGCGCACTTCCGTATGTCTTGCACTATGTCTATATGTCCTTCAAAGTGCGTTAGAGCGGCCAAATTGAAATTTCAGTTTACGTTTTTGGTTGAAAAGAATGATTTTGCACTTTTTGATGTCAACACAAGAGGATACAGCAAAACAGGCTATTTTGCGGTGAAAAGTCTAATTATTCCTCCCAATGACGAAAACATACAAACATCGCCGTTGTTACCAACGAACAAAACCTGAAATTGGACGTTTCGAAACAGATTCAAAAGCCTAAAGCACCCGCAAATGGCCCTAGATCCACTCATCGTGCTCTGTTCAGACAACCAGTACTTTGATCAAGCCTTCTCGCAACCCGAACAGATCGACATCGATTTGGAGAAGACGAAAACAGTCGGAGGACTCGAAAGCGAGATGGGAAATCACCCTCTTGTCGCACCGGACGTCAAGGTGAGCAGCGCCGGCAAGCTACCGTATCCCACATTGTACTTGTACTCTTCAGGAAGTGAAAGAGGAGGCGAAAGAAGAGAAGAAACCAATATTCGCTCAGAAAAAAGGTCAGTTTGACTCAAAAACACTTGAAAGAAGCTGTTTGCGTCGTTTGGTTTCATTCATATCGCGCGCCCGCGGTAAGCGGAATGCGGGAATGACGTTGCAGATCTGTTTGCGCGAAGAAATGAAAGGAAAGCGGGCTGAGATTGTGGGGTTTCGGTGTGCAAAAGCGAATGAATTGCATTGAATTGAAGCCCAAAATTAAGTGCTCGTGCAGGGGGTTCGAACCTGGATATGCCGCGCGTAAGTCATATAGCGTTTGCAATGCGCCACTCGCGCATCATCGTACTGCGCATCAAAGTCCAAGTAATCTCCAGAGCGCGTCAAGCAGATTCTGTCTGGAAAGGGGATTAATTAATTCAAGTAGACAGACAGACGTGAAATTTGATTAGACGAGACTGAGACAGACAAATTATGGCGATTTGGAAAAAAAGCAAAGCTACCGTAATCCTTAAGGGCTGCAATTGTCCTAATTCTCACTGAATTCCGCGTGGGAGTTCAAACACGTGAACGCGCACAAATTGCGCTGATAGGTCTGCCGTTTCGTGCCGGGAACAACGCTGCTATTATCGGTTGCAAACAATCCCGCTGGGACCAATTCGTTTAGCGGCAAAAAATTGGCGTTTTGCGCGAATGCGCACAAGTCAGGGTGAAAAAAACTAAAGCGACGTGTTTCGATAGAGCCTGAAATACCGTATTTCAACGAATAAACACCTTATTAGTATGCTCTTCGTTTTGTTTACTCAAAAATGTGTTTTTCGGGTCTTAACTGGATTAGCCTGACCCACCAATTTCTCCCTGCGCTCTCATTATCAGTCCTGACAGTGTCTGTCCGCTCTTATATCAGTCATTTCGCGCGCAATTCTGCTCGTTTTCGCAAACGCCGGTGACTGAGAACACGGGATTACGGTAGGCTCGCTTCCTAAGCTAACCTAAGACGATGTGTGTGTGTGTTCGCCGGCGAAAACAACTCGCCATCGACGTAATTCGAGAGATTCTAAGCGCGTAAACATCCGCACAACATGCTTGGAATTCCCATGAATGACTCCTTCACTCGCTCACCGCCTGACAACACGTGGGTTGACGGAAACGCGCGAGCGTGAGTGGCTGCTATGTGAGCGGCGCAAGACTGGAGAGCGGCGCAATAAATTATTGAGGGAGAAGGGGATTGAGATTCAGAGGCACTCGACTTCTGGACAGCACGATCGTTGTATAAGCAAAACATGACGCCAACGCAGACAGAGGCCTCGTGGCGCAATGGATAACGCGTCGGTCTACGGAACCGAAGATTGCAGGTTCGAATCCTGCCGAGGTCGATGAATTTTTTGTTTCTGTCAGATTTATGGCATTTCGATGCCGTTCAGTTCTAAAATTGATAAACAAATTCAGTCTCAATTGAAAGTTCCAAATTAGATATGACGTACGTCAGGCCGATCGTGCCAGGACCCATTTGGCTCCGGTGTACATAAGAAGCATTTAATTAAATTTCCAGGGTTCTCGTGCCGCGGGCGTCGCCGCACGAATTCGATCAAAAACCACTTTTTATGTTTGTTCAAAGCCAAAGATTGGCTTCTTTTTCTTCGCCGCCCGACCCTCAATGGCTTTAATAGAAGCGCTGTGGGAGCCTCGTTAACCAGCGAGGGAGACGGAGGGTGAGAGGGGAGGCGGAGGCGTTGACGCTTTATCAAGTTGCGCACAAAAGCAATGAAATCGAGTTGTTTTCGAGGAGCAGCGCGTGAAAAACAGCGAATCTGCACGTGTGAATACCGTAACCCACGGATGCCTGTTATTCCTGCAATAGCATTTCACTCGGAAGACAACAATAATTAGTTCTGAAAACAAGCGCGGCAGCTGGCGGACTTTAACCTCGCCTCATTAGAAAGAGAGCTCGATTCTGGAAATCTCTAACGTTCGTCCTCTTCCAGGCCAATACGAATATGTCGAGTTTGTCGAGCCGTCCGCCATGAAATCCTCCAAATCGGTCGAAACCGTCGAGAAACGTGTGGTCTCCACTGTTGAAGCCGATTCCGGCGCGTCGCGAGGAATCGCAGGATTCTCGCAATCCGGAAATGTCATGTTCCTCGGTAATTCGCTTCCGCATCCCGTTTCCGTCCCGCTAATTGAATCCTTTCAGTTGCTGCGACCGTTTTCGTCGTCGCCACGGTGACCGGAGGAGGAATCTTCTATAAGTGAGTTCATTTTCAGTTCAAAATTCCGAAAGTTGCCGTTTGATATAATTGAATCGTAACGGCAACATCTCAATGTGCGTGTGGTGTAGTGGATAACGTGTTTGACTATCATGCTAGAGGTAACAGGCTCAAATCCTGCATAGAGCGATTTGTTTTATTCGTTGTTAGAACCTTCTTTTAATCGTTTTTTCTTTTTTTCAGGGTTCACCAGAACCGCCAGGCACCACCGAACGAATTCTCGCACTACGCTCCCGCTGGACCGGGCAAGGACAAGCGAGGCGGCAAGCGGACCGGCGACGACACTCTCGCCTACAAGGCGCAGCTCCACCACTATCAGCAGACGAAACAGAAGATCATCTGTGGCGGCGAGGAGGGCACTCTCCCGCAGGCAGGCCTGGAATCAGCCTACGACGACGGCGCGGTCACCGAGGAGGAAGAAGAGGAGAACAACTTCAGCGTCTACGAGTGTCCGGGTCTCGCGCCGACCGGCGACATCGAAGTGCAGAATCCCAACTTTGACACCTCCTCGTTCCGTCCCTGAAATTTCTGTAAATATCTACCGTACTCCTCCTCCTCCTCCAAAAACAGAATCGATCCCTGTTAGCCCATCAGCCCTTCTATCTACCAGCGCTTTATCCCTCCCTCCCTCCATCCTCTAAGATCTACATTTACTGCGCGTTCTGAGTCGAATACCGGTCATCAACATCCCCGTAGAGAGCATTTCCGAACTTCTATACATCACCACCCCTACCGTAATCCTATAACTGATACATTCCAAACCGTGTGAACGAGAGAAGAGAGCAACCGAGCGGCCATCGACGTCACCAGGAGAGATTCATTCATGTCTAGTGCGCTGTAACGTTGTTCCTTCGAATTAAAGGCAATTTCGTTGAGAAGCGCCACACACATCGATTTATTCAAAACAATCAGATCTGTCGATATGCAGTCGAGATGCAGGAGTTGCGTCTTTCGCTTCTCAATATCGACTTGAAGCACTGGAATTCGTGCACTCTTAAAGCGAGTGACGATTGACGGCCGCGGAGGCTCGTTGACTTCATTTGAACCTGAAAATCGCACTCTGGTGCGCGATCTTTGGCTCGGAGGGGGCCGTAGTGCTTCGGGAGCCAAACAAAAGTGACTAACAGTTTGAAACGTTACATATTGACGCGAAAACATTGGAATCACATGAGGAGTGGATTATGGTAAACAGATTAGTGGAATTTGAACTGAAAACAGGTGAGTTGGCGATGACCAGCAGTGAGAATGAGTAACTTGAGGCGAAACGGCGCGGGAACGGCGGCTTTATGAGCGAGCCACGCATGACACCTTCGTGGAAGAGTGCATAGATCAAGAATCGGAAGCTACAGACTTCAAAACAGCGAGAAATCCGCTCATTGAAGTCTAAAAAGCTTCAATTTGCAACGTGCGAGATGACCAAAAACGTGTCATTGAATCGTAAAGTTGTGAATTTCAAAGATTTCTGCCCTGTTAATGCGCCAAAACAGAGTCAAACCTGCTTCTGCGTCTCCGGAAGAACTGCAAGTGCTGTTCTAATACAAAATGAACTTAATTAAACGTTTTCCGAGTCAAAATTGACGGTTTTGGAGAAATTGAGTGGAATTTCGAAGAAAAGGTCGTGCGCACATCGAAACCATCAATCAGTCGCATCAGGCGCTCCATGTTGTTGCTTAATGCCGGCTTTTTCCACTATTTGAAGAGCACTTTCAGTCTAGACACGCGTTCCCAGCGCTCTACGTGTTCTATTCAATGTTGTTTGGCCAAATCTGGCCAGCGGTGATTCAGCTCCTTTACATCATCACCGTCATTCACCTTTGTTGTTTTGTACTTGATGTTCTGGAGAGCGGCTGCCTGGATTCAACGCCCCGGAGCGTCATCATGAGAATGATCTTCACACGAAAACATTCAATTCTGTTTTCAGTTTTGAGGGAAAGAGTGGGAGCAACAGCGCTGATTTTGACGTCGCTGGCGAGGGTGGAAATGTGCTCGATTAGGAGTGCTTTTCAAGGGCTTGCGACCGACAATTACTGGCCAATAACCTGTGTGTTGCCTCTGAATGAAGCGCTACATCCAGAAGCGCAGTTCTCACTGTTTTCGTCCAGATAGACGCGTTGGCGAGTTGTTTGCTGTTCTTCATAACATCGCAAATCTCATTTGCCCAAATTCTGGGAAATCAGAGTGAGTAACGGCCCAATCTAATCTCCCACCTTCCAGTAATGCAGTCAGTCACAGATTACTGTAAATGTCATCATGAAACAAGTGAGTCACACACGTCATCTCCTTAATTGCGAATTCAAACCAATTTCCTGGTTGCTTCGATTTCAATTCTCACTTCCCGACGTTCTCGTTTCCTGGAAAAACGGCCTCAAATGGCAGAGATCAGAGTGAAACTCGCGTTGCTTCGATTAGCATTGCATCCTCGGCACAACTTCCGACTGCACCGGTCTCCTTTCCGCTAAAACAAGCAAAAATAGGCCTGTTTTTGAGAAAAAGCAGGCGGCTTTTAATGAATATCACTCTAATATGACGTTTCTACTATGTGGCATGAAAAACAAGGCGTATGAGCTGCCCTTGATGTAGCGCCGACGCGCGCTGGCTTGTTTTTGCCCTGATTTTAGTCTCTAAATGAGAATCATTAGAGGGGTGCACTTGAAAACAACAATAAAGTGACAATTAGCACGATTGTTGACCTTGGGAGGCCGATCCCGCCACATTCATTATGCGCGTTGGCTTCGCACATAGTGCGCCAGGACGTTGGACGCTGATTCAGAGGCCTTTGGGATGAAAAACACACTTGAAATGTACATTTGCTGTCAGAGCGAAGGGTTACGGTAGTCTTGATTACACCTGGCGACGCTACAAACAACATTGCGTGCGTAAACGCCCGATTTGGCGTTGGCGTCCGCAGGGATCTCCCGCTGTTCACTGGCGTCACGACACGAAAGTCTTCGGAGGCGCCAATCAGCGGTTGACGAAGCGTCTTCTGTCGCTTCTCGTTTCGTCGATCGGTCAGAATCACTCACGACGCTCGAGGCGACGATGGGCGCCCTCGTTCAGCCATGTTTCTGCAAACAAAAGCGTCGTTTTAATGAATCAACTTGTGCGTCCTCGCCTCGGGCTCCAATTTCATTAACACACAGAGCGGCTGAGACTCCGCTTGCGCCCAAAAGCGTCTTTTTGGGAAGAAAATGAACTCGGAGAGATTTTTCCGAGAAATCATCGAGATGAACGCTGGCGGCCAGAAACAATTAACCCTAAGAGGGTCTCATCAACGCAAATGGCAAATTTTGAATGAGTTGTGGAGCTC